>PVJN01014780.1:0-45777 GCA_004026805.1 Lasiurus borealis | reverse complement strand
AGAATTGAAGGGCAGATAAAGAGCTTCACAGATAAGAAAAAGCTAAAGGAGTTCATCAACTCCAAACCAGTATTATATGAAATGCTGAAAGGTACTCTTTTAGAAGAGGAAGAAGAAAAAGGTAAAAGACAAAAAATTATGAACAACAAATACATATCTATCAAGTGAATCTAAAAATTAAGTGAATTAAAAATTTGATCAACAGAATAAACTGGTGAATATACTAGAATCAGGAGCACAGAAAGGTAGTGGACTGATAATTCTCAGGGGGAAAGGGGGAAGGGGTGTAGAGGGAGAGACTGGACAAAAATCATACACCTATGGACTCATCAATTGGGAAAGGTAAGGTAGAGGGAGGGGTGGGAACGGGGTGGAGGGGAGCTATGAAGTGGAAAAAAGAGAGACAAATGTAATAATCTGAATAATAAAGATTTAATTAAAAATTTGCAAAAGATTCTGAGCAGACATTTTAACAAATGTGATAATGATAGCATAAATAAATGTATGAAAAAATGCTCATCAGAAAAAATCTTAAGTAAATAGAATTAAAAAGAAAGGAAGTTAATACTATATTCCTTTACAATGTTAATATTTACAAAGATTAAACACTGGATGTGTTGGCAGGATTGCAGAAAATGTGGAAATTTTATTGGTGAGAGGGCCAAGTCAATGACCATTTTAGATTATAGTCCCACATATCTTACAATGTAACACATTCACCTACACAACATTATGATCAATAAAACATGTATCTATATAGAGAAGTGAACACCAATATCCCCAGCAGATTTATTTACAATATCCCAACCCTGGGAATGACCAAAATTATAGACAGATCAGTACTTAAAGTGGCAATTCAGAGATCACAATACTACTCAGTAATAAAAAACTATTCACATAAGCATTTGTGTTGAATCTCAAAATAATTGTGCAGCATAAAGGAAACCAATATTTGTTAAAGAGCACACACATTATAGTGCCTATGAAATTATAAAAAGTATGAACTAATGTGGTGTAATGGAAGAAAATGAATGCCTGTACAGAGGACTGGGGAGGAGAGAGAGAGAGAGAGAGAGAGAGAGAGAGAGAGAGAGAGAGAGAGAGAGAGAGAGAGATTGATTATAAAAGGCAGGAGGTAAATAAATATAGGGTGTGCCAATAGGAGGTTTAGAGTTTTGGTATGGAAATTAATAATTGACAATTAATAATACAAGAATGTACTCTCCCCTGGCCAGGGTTTCTCAGTCTGTTGGGCATCCTCCCCCACACTTAAAGGTCACCAGAACAGGTCAGGGCACATGTCTTCCTCAAACCCCAGTAAGGGAGAGCAGGAGGCTGCTGATTAATATTTATCTCTCATAAAGATGTTTCTCTCTCATTCACCCTCCCTTGCATTTCCCTAGAGGAAACAATGAAAGTAATGTTTAAAATAGTTTTAAAAAGAATAAACTCTGTGTTTTGGGTGCTCATAATTGTAAACCTATTTTTGCTCCACCATGAATATTGGAGATAGATACGTTTGTTTCACGTGTGATGGTTTCATAGATTTATATGTACATCAAAACTCACCAAATAGTACACATTAGAAAACGGCAGTTTGTTGCATGTCAGTTCTCAATCCTAGGGGGAACAGCCTTGCCTCAGTGGCTGGTAATATTGGCAAGCAGTGTAAACTATTGCCATCAGAACCAACAGGTGTGCTGACTGGTTACAAAAAGTACAACCTGGAATTGATTAGAGGGTTTATCCTTCCTCTACCTTTGAGTTCTTGCTTGTTGAGCATCACCCTTAAGGTGAACACCCTAGAAGGGCCAGCACAATCCACAAAACCATTAGGTTATATTCTCTGCCCATGTATAGCAGAATGTTCTCATAACTGCTGAAACCAGTTTGGCTCAATGGATAGGGCGTCAGCCTGTGGACTAAAGGGTCCCAGGTTCAATTCTGGTCAGGGGTATGTATCTTGGTTGTGGGCACGTCCCCAGTAGGGGGTGTGCAGGAGGAGGCTGATCAATGTCTCTCTCATCTATGTTTCTGACTATCCCTCTCCCTTCTTCTCTGTAAAAAAGAAAAAGAAGGTTCTCATAACTGAAAACACAGCACCATTTCCTGGAGAATCCATGCCACCTTTGGGAATGCCATGTGTGCATGTGTGTGTATGAGTGTGTGTGTGTGTGTGTGTGTGTGTGTGTGTGTGTGTGTGTGTGTGTGTAGGGGGGGTAGTTTTCTTTTTAATAAAATCAAAGTGGAAAATTACCCCCAAAATGCAAAAACAGAGACTCAAAGAATACCAAAACTTCAGGTGTGTGAGTGTGCTGGCCAGAGGCAGAACTTTGTATAAAGGTGAACTGGATTGTGGGCCCAAAGCATCATGGAGCTTCTTCCTAATACAGAAGTATAGTTGCAGTGAACTAAGTGCTTAGGGGATGGGGAAGAGAAGGCTGGAGAGACCTCTGAATGGAAACAGAAGAGCCCTGGCCAGCTCCTCTCAGGCAGACACAGAACCCAAGTCCCATCTAGGACACTGCCTGGAGCTCCTCTCTACCAACTCCTGGGAAACACAGCATATCCAGGCTGCAGTGGTAACATCCCAGGAAAAAGCAAGAAGGCATAAGGAGAGGTGGGGTGTGCAGGTAGAGGACCTGTGTCACAGAAGCAGTGGTGGATGGTTCTATTTTGTTTTTCATAATCCTCACAGGAGGATATTTTTCCATTAATTGTTATTCAGAGTGGAAGAGTGGGGATGGAGTGGGGAAGAGAGAGGGAGGGAGGGAAACAGGAGGGATAGAGAGAGATAGAGGGAAGTAACAAGGGTGGGAGAGAGAGAATATCTTGGAAATAAAGGACACACATCAACTGGATTCCACCTGCATGAGCCTTGAACCCAAGTACAGTATTTGCCTTTGACTAAGAATTTAATCCACCACCCTTCATGTGTGTAGGCTGACACTCTTACCATTAAGCCACAGTGGCCAGACCATGGTGGATATTAACCCAAGGAAAATAGAGGACTATTTTGTTCCCTAAGATTGATAAACATTTACAACTTTTAGTGGTAAACTTCAAGACACTTGCATCCCAGGAGAGGACCCTGAGTCTCAGCAGCCTGCAACACATCGTGCTGGGCAGCTCCTCTCCTTTCTTAGGCAGGTCAATGGCTGGAGCACTTCATTACATTGGCCTAGTTTGTGTATGAGTCACATGTTTTCTTGAAGGACATGCCAACTCCCAGGTCATGACCACCTTGGTAACTTATGTTCCATTTCCCAGTAGCCATGGCCCCAAAGAACTGAGAGGCCACCAGCCTAAACTGGGACTAGAGCGGGCCTCAGTGCCACACACATGGCCCACCACCAACTCTCTCTGGCAACTGCCCTGGGCTTTTTCCTGTACACACCCACCTTCCCAGCTGCCACTGCTGCTCCCAGCCTTGACACCTGAGAGGAATGTGAGCTCCACAACCAACTGAATTCTGAAACAGCCCAGTCTCAACCCCTGGCTGGAAGGTGCAGAAACCACAAGGGGCATGTCAAGACCAGAGCTTCTCCCAGCCTCATAAGTTTTGGTCTCAGGGAGCACAGATGTCATCATCCCCTGTGGATGATTGTGTAGCTCAGCATGGATTTCCCACCCTCCACCCTGACAGCAGGGGCACCTCCCAAACTGCTCTCTGGGTCATTGCATGCTTGACTCTCATGAGGACCCTGGCTGCAGATCACCCGGGTCCCTTAGCTGTTCCGGTGTTCACATATGTGTGGACTGACTGAATGAATAAAACAGGTATATTGATTTCAGAGAGATAGAGATAGATAGATAGATAGATAGATAGAGAAAGAGAGATAGAGATATTAATTTGTTGTTCCTGTAATTTCCTACAGTGGATTATGTTGGGCTTCCTGGGTCAGAAATTTTCTGACTGGAGATGGAACCTGCAACCTTGGCATTATTGAGATGATGCCCTGACCAATTTTGATATCTGGACACGGCTTGACATATCTGGGATTTTACATTAAGTAACCCACTAATGTACCTGCACATAAATAGATACAAGAACAACCATCATGGTGGATAATGATGGAAGGCTAGAATAGGATTCATGGAGTTTTATATAAATATTTTCCTCATATGGATATATTTCAAATAAGCTATTTCAAAGGCAGAATGTGTACATGCATGTTATTTTATTTGCTAAGAAAGAAGCACTGAAGAGAACAGGTTTCAGCAAAGCAGGCATGAATGAAAACATCAAAAGGGCGTGTTTTAAAAATGTACATTTTAGCCCTCCCTGATTTGGCTCAGTAGATAGAGTGTCAGCCGTAGGACTGAAGGGTTGTGGGTTGACCCTGGTCAAGTGTATGTACCTCCACTACAGAGTTCATCACAAACACTGGTTAGAATGTGTACAGGAGGCAACCAGGTGATGTGTCAATCTGAGATGGTTTAAACCTCTATGTCATAGAGAGGAAATCCAGGCTCAGAGACTCCCTGTAGATGCCTGATTGTAGAGTAAATAAAAGGCAAGACTAGAAGTCAAAACCATGTGTTTCTAACAACACATGCCTGCCCTCTAATGTTAGGCTCTGCTGCTTCCTAGAGAGTAGAGTTGATACTTCATAACCATTAGGATTGGATAGATGTTACACCCCTAAATCTTTAGTGGCTTTGCATAAAGAAGACATCTTTTTTGTTCATACCACATGTCCATCCTGGTTCTCCTGAGACTGGAATAAAGGAGGAGCCACTATGTAGGTGCCTGTTGACATTATCACAGATTGACAGAGAAAGTGGCCAGTCTCAGTGGAACCAGAGTCTTCTGTTAGTGGTGACAGGCTTCACTCCCACCACATTGCTTTGGTCAAAGCATATCACAGAGCCGTAGCCAACCTGAGGGGGTCGGCAGCAAAACCTAGTATACTTGATGGGCCTCATTAAGGTGACCATATGGTGCCAACCTCTTTTAGGCTTGCAAGGGCAAAGGAGAGGAATGGAGACTGGTAGGAAATGACAGTGGTTGTCAGGATGGTTTGCTTTCTCCTCATCGAGATGGATTTTGCCCCAAGCTGCCAAAAAACGATCACTTTCAAGACTCAAAAAAGTGAACTTCCAAAAAAAGGAGTTTGGGAAGATGTCATGGGCAGCAAACTCAAAACCTATTCCCAGTGTGACTTTGGATAAATCCCTGGCAGACTGGATTCCCCTACTATGATCAAGGTGAAGACCTGCATGTTAAGAATGTTTATTGGGAAGATTGCAGGACCTCAAGCATTACAGCATCCCTGTTCTTTTCCATTAATATCAGTCAGTGCCTGCTTCCAAGTCTCCTTATCTTTTGCATTGCCTTGATGAGTGCTCCCAATGAGGATGATGGTGCAAAATGCTGACGTTAAGATCAATGATGGTCCTGTGCTTTTCATATGTTCTGTGTATGAACCTGTGCTAAAGGGTCATTGGATGGTTCTCCACACTGGTTCTAATTCTTCCTCCTAGCACCAGTGTCAGGTGTGGCCATTCACACTCAGTAGATGACCAGAGCCCAGAAGACCAAAGAGTAATGCTCCATGGACCTCTACGCACCTTCCTGTATTAGTTGTCAGCCTAGCTTTGACATGGCAAGGGACACCCTCTCCTGGGATGTCCAGTTCCTCATTATCAATGGGGCCTAGGAGCCTAGAATTCTTCCCCCCTCAGCTTTTCCTCAATGAACTCATCCTCATATTTCTTCCCAAGAATCCTGGATCATTCAACTTCTTCACAAAGACTAATGGCCTTCACAAATGTTCCCAATCTACACTCTATATCTCTTGTCTATTATCACCAGTCTTCCCCAATTTCCCATCTTCTCACAGCATGGGATTCTCTGAACTGATCCTATACTTAATCATCTTTCAGACTTGAGATGGGACCTCCAGAGAGACAGCAGATGCCTGGAAGAGAAGATGCTCACTGGCGGTGGGGAAGAGTAATATATTTACATAGAGGAGGG
This sequence comes from Lasiurus borealis, assembly GCA_004026805.1. Lineage (NCBI taxonomy): Eukaryota > Metazoa > Chordata > Mammalia > Chiroptera > Vespertilionidae > Lasiurus > Lasiurus borealis. The sequence continues at coordinate 39,794 of PVJN01014780.1, read as the reverse complement.
TGCCTCTACAATTCCTCTCTAGAGATTGCCTATGCACTTGCCCATTGTGGGGGTGCACAGACTCAGAAAGAAACATACAGATAACCCAAACACAGAAACACGCAGGTGCAGAACACCCTGAGCCTCTGCTGGGCTCTCAGGTGCTGGGCTTATGTTCAGGTTCACAGAGATCCACACTGTAAACATGGGCAATACCCTGAGGTGAACACACACACACAGAGAGAGAGAGAGAGAGAGAGAGAGAGAGAGAGAGAGAGAGAGAGAGAGAGAGAAACAATTGGGGCAACCCAGCCAGTGCCACAGGACACACATACAGTGGACAGTCCCCCATATGTGGGCAGGAAACCCTGTCACCAACCCTGTCACCTTCGCTTCCCCCTTAACCTCACTCCCCATAGTATATTGTCCCTCAGAGTCCAGGGTCCATCTCCTCACTTCAGGTGCAAGGTTCTGCTCTGCACAGGCCAAACTTCCGGAGTGGGGAGACTATCTGTAATGTATCCCCCAATGTGATATCATGTTGAGACCAAGCCTCTCCTTCTGGAAATGCTTATATAGCAGAATGGTCTCACCATTTCCTGGAGAATCCATGCTACCTCCTGGACTGGTTGGTGGTGGTATTTTTAATGAAATGAAAATGGAAAATTACCCAGAAATGGAAAAGTAGAGAGATTCAAACAATGCCTGTGGGGCTCAGGAGTGTGTTGGCTGCTCAGAGGTAGGTGAGCTAATTTGAGGGCCTCAAGTATCAAGAGCTGCTCCAGAACACCCTTGGAAGTATCTGGGCTCTTCACCTACCTGAATCCAAAATAGCTCAGTCTGAACCACTGGCTGGGAGGTGCTGAGACCACAAAGCTCATTTCCAGGCCCAGAGCCTTCTCAGCCCTTAGAATTTAGTCTCAGGTACACAGATGCCATAATTGCCTATGAGTAACTGTGCAGCCCGTTCCCCACCCTGCACACTGACAGCAGGCGTCCCTCCCTTTCTATTCTTTCCCTCACTGTGTGTTCTGCCCTCGTGAAAACCCCTATGGCTGGCTCCCCACAGGGCCCTGTTCTGTGATAGTGTTCACCTGTGTTGACTCATTTGGTAAAAAAAACACAGATATATTAATTAGAGAGAGATAATAGGGGGGTGATGAGAGAGAGAAACTCCCATTTGTTATTCCACTAATTTCATACATTCATCGTTTGATTCTTGCATAGGCCCTGAGTGGGGATGAAACCTGCAACCTTGGCATTATTGAGATGTTGCTTTAATCAGCTGAGTTCTCTGGCCAGGCCCAAATTTATCAAGGGTTTTAAGTAAAATAAGTCACTAATGTATCTGAGAATAGATAGAAACCAGAACCAAAGTGACAACAGATAGTGATAGAAGGCTAGAATACAATTCATGAAGTTTCATAAGTGTTTCTTTATATTAATATATTTGAAGTAAGCTATTAGAAATGTAGATTATGTCCTTGCAGCAGTAATTTCATATGCCAATTAGGAAGCACTGAAAAGGGGAGGAGGATTTCATTTCATAGAGACAGGCATGTATGGAAATATAAAAGTGTACGTTAAAAAGTGTGTTTTATCCCAGCCAATATCACTTAGTGGTTGAGCACAATCTATGAACCAAGAACTTAAGGTTAGATTCCGGTCAGGGCACAAGCCAGGATTGCAGGCTTGATTCAGAGTATGGGGCATGCAGGAGGCAGCTGATCAATGATTCTCTCTCATCATTGATGTTTCTATCTCTCTCTTCCTTCTCTGAAGTAAATAAAAACATATTATATATATTCTGTTTAAATTTGACGATTTAAGTCAATTATACTTTTATTAAACTTTAAAGATGTTTAACACTTTTCTCTCCCCAATAATTCAGCTGTTTTATTATAGATTTCCTTGAGCCTACTTGAACAGAATGCTGGAAAAAAATATAATGATGTACTATTTGAACATTATCCTGAAAATAAAATATAATGATGTACTACTGAAATATCTTATCATATCCATATTCCTTGTCATCATTTTGAAAGTTTGAACCTGATGATGATGAGAATACTTACACCAGGGAAACTGAGAAGTACTACAAATCTGTACTTCACTTAATGTGTTATTAAATACTTAGACTTAAAGAACACTGATGGAGAATGTTAATAATGCAGATTAAACTTATAAGTGTATGGTACAAGTGGCTATAAATTGTCCATGGAATAAATATTAAGAAAAACAGTTTTCTTTCTAGAATTGAAAACCAATGGTTCCATATGGCAAAGAAATCACTCGAGTCACTGAGAAATGGGTGAACCTCAAACACATATCTTAGATACTGCACTGTTCTCCTATTGGTAAGAATAATAAATTAACTGAAAAGTAGGCAAAAGTTCCTGAGCAGATATCTTAACAAAGGAGATAAAGACAGTGTAAATTATGCAAGAAGTGCTCACCATCAAGAATTCTTAAGGAAATGTTATTAAAAGAAAAACAAGTTAACAGTACACTTTATTTCCTGGCCTCCTATTTAAAAAAAAAAAAAAAAAAAGCCATCACTTGTGCTGAGGGTGGGTGGAAAGAAAAAGGGAATGACCATTTTAAATCACAGATCTGTATATCTTAAAATGTAACATTTACTGACACTTCAACAGTTAGATAAGTAAAACATACACCTGTAGGAAGAACTGAATGCAATATTCCCAGGAGTTTTATTTATAAAACCCCAAACGTGGAAATAACTGAAACCATAGACAGATTAATGGATAAAGTGGGTTTCCATAGGATACAATGTTATTAGCAATAATAATTAACTATTGGTACCTGGCGGCTGGCAGGACAGAGGTGAGGGAGAGGAAGTGAGTGAGGGGACAAAAAGAGAGCGTGGGTGTGTGTGGTGGGTGTGTGATTGAGTGAGGGACAGTTGAATATCGCTGGAGCAGTGGGGGCCGGCAGTCCAGGATCTCTCCGTGGGCTGTGGAACTCGGGCACGGAGCCCAAGCCATCTTGAAGGGAAACAGAGCCTTTCTTTGGGAACTCACCAACACGGCCAGCTAGACCGGCATTGGAGTTGCCCTGCGACCCAATAGCCACTCCAGCCAGAGTCCTGCAGACCCGTGGACCCAGCATCCCCATGGAAGCTGCATACCCGCAGACCCGGGACCTCCGCCTCCAAAGCAGTGAGTGCAACCTCCTCCTCCCAGCGACATCAGCGCGGCTTCGGCAGCGCCACACAGGGTTCCCGGCTTGCGATCTTGCCACCAGTCACCTCGCCCACCTTGTGCAGCATGCCTTCGCACCGGTTTTCAGACACCCTACTCCCTGTGTCTGCGAGTCGGGGTCGCCCCGGCTGTGGGTTCAGCTGCGGTTACACACTAGCCCCCCACCCCCACCCCCTCCCACAGAACTCCCGGGTCAAAGTGTTTCCGCGCACATCCTTGTTTCCGCACAAGTCCCCAGCGGGCCTTCACGCCACCCTAGTCCCTGTGTTTGTGTGTCAGGGTCGCCCCAGCTATGGTTTCAGCTGTGGTTACACACTAGGTCCCCACCCCCTCTCCCTGCCCACAGAACTCCAGAGTCAACGCGTTCCTGCGCACCTCGCAAGTCTGCATTACACCAGTTTCTGGACACCCTAGTCCCTGCATTTACAGGGCAGGGCCGCCCGTCTATGGCACCCTAGACCCTGTGTTTGTGTGTTCTGGTAGCCCTGTCTGTAGCGTACCCTACTATCTGGTGTGTGGAGCTCCCTAGTCACAGGTGTTTTCGGTGTACCCTCAAGGCCACAAGGCAAGGCGGGTTTTCAGCAGCACATTTCTAGTGGTCCACCCCTTAAACAGTGCCTGGGAGCCACTGGGAGCCCCCTCCGGTGTGATTTTTTTTAACTCTGGACACCACAACCACACCTCTCCTGGGTGTAGGCCCCTGAAACACATCACCCAGACAGACAGGTCCTTGGTGCCACTGTGTATCCCCCCGCTGGGCACGCGTGATCTCAATTAAGGGTGCAAAACAGCAAAAATACGACACTCCTCTCCATGGCTGCCAACTTCTAGACACCACAGTTGTGCTGCTCAAGCTCGCAGATCTACATCAAGAGAACCCAAATAGCTCAAGTAGGAAACTACAATATATTAACAAACACAGGAGAACTGAGAGAATACACCAGTAGCACCAACCCCTGACCCCCCTCCCCCAAACAAAAACAAAAAAAAAAAACAAAAACACACACTTGGGTAGTAAAACAATTAGATCTACAATTAAAACATCACAAGAAAACATGGGAAGACGTAAAAGCAATCCCCAAAGGAAAGAAAAAGAGGAATCACCAGAAAGGGAGTTAGATGAAATTGAAGTGACCAGCCTTTCAGAGAAAGAATTCAGAGTAATGGTTTTGAGGATGTTTAAATGGATGGAAGAACAATTACATACAACTCAACAACAATATCACACAACTCAATCAGAACTATAAGGAGCTGAATGAGAATGTCACCAACATGAAACAAAACCAAGAGGAGATGAAGAACGACATAGCTGCAATAAGGAACACAATGGAAGGCCTAAACAGTAGAATAGAAGAGGCTGAGGACCGCATCAGTGAATTAGAAGACAAAGTAGGGAAAAACACACAAACACAGCAACAACTGCAAAAAAGACTTATAAAACAAGAAGAGAGCCTAAGGGAGCTTTGGGACAACACAAAACGAAACAACATATGTTTAATTGGGATACCAGAAGGAGTGGAAGAAAAGCAAGAAATAGAAAACCTATTTGAAGAAATATTGACAGAAAATTTCCCTGATATTGGCAAGGAAAAAAAATATGAAAGTCTAAGAAGTACTCAGAGTCCCAAACAAGCTGAACCCCCAAAAACCGACACCAAGACACATCATAATTAAATTGGCGAACACTAACGACAAAGTAAGAATCTTAAAGGCAGCCAGAGAGAGACAGAAAGTTACCTACAAGGGATCTCCTATTAGAATAGCAACTGATTTCTCAACAGAAACACACCAGGCCAGAAGGGAATGGAATGAAATATATAAAGTGATGCAAAACAAGGGTCTAAACCCAAGAATACTATACCCAGCAAGGCTATCATTCAAAATTGAAGGTGGAATCAGGAGCTTTACAGACAAGAAAGGGCCAAGAGAGTATATAACTACCAAGCCAATAATGCAAGAAATGTGAAAGGGACTGCTGTAAAAAGAAGAAAGAGAAGGGGGAAAAAAACCCCTAAAAAAACCCCAAACAAAACACTGAGGAAAATATGACAACAAACATGAACTTGTCAATAATATCATTAAACGTAAATGGGTTAAATGCACCAATCAAAAGACATAGGGTAGTTGGATGGTTAAGAAAACAGGACCCATACATTTGCTGTCTACAAGAGACCCACCTCAGAGAAAAGGATTCACACACACTGAGAGGGAAGGGATGGAAAAACATTTTTCAGGCAAATAGAAATGAGAAAAAAGCTGGGGTAGCAATATTTATATCTGATAAAATAGACCTCAAAGTAAAGGCTATAACAAGAGATAAGGAAGGCCACTACATAATACTAAAAGGAGAAATTCATCAAGAAGATATAACTCTGGTAAACATATATGCACCTAATACAGGAGCCCCTAAATACATAAAAAAACTCCTGAAGGATATCAAGGGAGAGATCGACAGCAATACAATTATAGTAGGAGATTTTAATATACTACTGACATCTCTGGACAAATCCTCTAGACAAAAAATCAGCAAAGAAACAGCAATTCTAAATAACTCACTAGATCAGATGGACCTCATTGACATCTTCAGAGCATTTCACCCCAAAGCTACAGAATACACATTCTTCTCAAGTGCATATGGGACATTCTCAAAAATAGACCACATATTGGGTCATAAGCAAAGTCTTCCCAAATTCAAAAAGATTGAAATCATATCAAGCATTTTCTCAGACCATAATGGCATAAGATTAGAAATAAACTACAATAAAAACATTCCAAAAAATTCAAACACTTGGAAGTTGAATAGCATGTTACTAAACAATGATTGGGTTATAAACCAGATAAAATAAATTAAAAATTTTCTGGAGACTAATGACAATAAAAACACAACAACACAAATGCTATGGGACACAATGAAAGCAATGCTAAGAGGGAAGTTTATAGCTCTACAGGCCTACCTCAAAAATCAAGAAAAAAATGGTAATGAATCACCTAACTCAACAACTCAAAGAATTAGAAAGAGAGCAACAAGAAAAGCCCACTGTGAGCAGAAGAAAGGAAATAGTAAAGATCAGAGCAGAAATGAATGACATAGAGACCAAAAAAATGATACAAAAAAATCAACAAAACAAAGAGCTGGTTCTTCAAAAGAATAAACAAGACTGATGAACCTCTAGCCAGACTCACCAAGAAGCAAAGAGAAAGGACTCAAATAAACAAAATTAGAAATGAGAGAGAGGAAATAACTACAGACCCCACAGAAATACAAAGGATTGTTAAAAACTATTATGAACAGCTCTATTCTAACAAATTTCACAACCTAGAGGAAATGGACAGATTCTTAGAAAAACACAACATTCCAAAATTCACACAGGAAGATTCTAAAAATCTCAACACACCGATAACTAAGGAAAAAATTGAAACAATCATCAAAAAGCTTCCAGCAAACAAAAGCCCAGGGCCAGACAGCTTCACAGGGGAATTTTACCAAACATTCATAGAAGAAGTAAAACCCATTTTTCTCAGACTATTCCAGAAAATTCAAGAGGAAGGAACACTTCCAAACTCCTTCTATGAAGCCAGCATCACCCTAATACCAAAACCCAATAAAGATAACACAATGAAAGAGAATTACAGACCAATATCCCTCATGAAGATAGATGCCAAAATCCTCAACAAAATACTAGCAAATCGAATCCAGCAATATGTCAGAAAGATCATACACCATGACCAAGTAGGATTCATCCCAGGGATGCAAGGATGGTACAATATCTGCAAATCAATAAACGTGATACATCACATAAACAAGTTGAGAGATAAAAATCACATAGTCATATCAATTGATGCCGAAAAAGCATTTGACAAAATCCTACACTCTTTCTTAATAAAAACTCTCAGCAAGGTAGGAATAGAAGGATCATACCTCAACATAATAAAAGCCATATATGACAAACCCACAGCTAACATCATACTCAATGGACAAAAACTACAACCATTTCCCCTAAGAACAGGAACAAGACAGGGATGCCTACTCTCACCACTTCTATTTAACATAGTGCTGGAAGTATTAGCCATTTCTATCAGACACAAAAAAGAAATACAAGGCATCCAAATAGGAAAAGAAGAAATAAAACTGTCCTTATTTGCAGATGATATGATACTGTACATAGAAAACCCTAAATACTCCATCAAAAAATTATTAGACTTAATAAATGAATTCAGCAATGTAGCAGGATACAAAATTAACACCAAGAAATCTTTGGCATTTCTATATACCAACAATGAACTTACAGAAAGAGAGACTAAAACAGCAATCCCATTTACCATTGCACCAAAAAAATTAAAATACTTAACTAAGGAGGTAAAGGACCTATACACAGAAAACTACACAACACTAAAAAAAAAGAGATAGAGGAAGACATAAACAGATGGAAGAACATACCATGTTCATGGATTGGGAGAAACAATATCACCAAAATGTCCAGTCTACCCAAAGCAATTTATAAATTCAACGCAATCCCCATGAAAATACCAAAGGCATACTTCACAGACCTAGAACGAACTTTCCAAAAATTCATTTGGAATAAAAAAAGACCCCGAATAGCTGCAGCAATCCTTAGAAAGAAGAACAAAATAGGTGGGATCTCAATGCCAGATTTCAAGCTATATTGCAAAGCCACTGTTCTCAAAACTGCCTGGTACTGGCTTAAGAACAGACACATAGATCAATGGAATAGGATAGAGAACTCAGAAATTGACCCAAACCGCTATGCTCAATTAATATTTGACAAAGGAGGCATGAACATACAATGGAGTCAAGACAGTCTCTTCAACAAATGGTGTTGGGAAAATTGGACAGAAACATGCAAAGAAATGAAACTAGACAACCAACTTACACCACACAGAAAAATATACTCAAAATGGATAAAGGACGCAAACATAAGATGGGAAACCATAAAAATACTAGAGGAATCCACAGGCAGCAAAATCTCCGACATATGCGGAAGGAACTTCTTCACCGACACAGCTCCTCGGGCAATAGAAAGTAAAGAAAAAATAAACAAATGGGACTACTTCAAAATAAAAAGCTTTTGCACAGCAAAGGAAACCATCATGAAAACAACAAGAAAGCCCACTGCATGGGAGAACATATTTGCCAATGATCTCAATGACCTAAGCGTTTAATCTCCAGCATTTTCAGGGAACTCATACAATTTCACAAAAAGAAGATAAACAACCCAATCAAAAAATGGGCAACTGATCTAAATAGGCACTTCTCAAAAGAAGACAGAAGGAAGGCCAAGAGACACATGAAAACCTGCTCAAAGTCACTAATCATCAGAGAGATGCAAATCAAAACAACAATGTGGTACCATCTCACACCTGTCAGAATGGCTATCATCAACAAATCAACTCACAACAAGTGTTGGTGAGGATGTGGAGAAAAAGCAACCCTCGTGCACTTGGGCAGACTGGTACAGCCACTGTGGAGAACAGTATGGAGTTTCCTCAAAAAACTAAAAATGGAACTTCTATTTGATGAAGTGATCCCACTACTAGGATATACCCCAAGAAACTAGAAACTCCAATTAGAAAGGATATATGCACCCCAATGTTCATAGCAGCACAATTCACCATAGCCAAGGTATGGAAACAGCCTAAGTGCCCATCAACAGATGATTGGATTAAAAAACTGTGGTACATCTACACAATGGAATTCTACGCTGCGGTAAAAAACAAGGAGCTCATACCATTTGCAACAACATGGATGGAGATGGAGAGCATTATGCTTAGTGAAATAAGCCAGGCAGAGAAAGACAAATATCACATGATCTCACTCATCTGTGGAATATAATGAATGACATATACTGATAATCAAGATCAGATCTAGAGAATGAGAAACATCAATCAAAGCATCAAACCTCGGGGAAGGTGGGGATTGGTGGGAATAAGAGGGAGAGATCAACAGAGGGACCTTCGTATATGCGTATGAGCATAAGCATTGGGCACAGACAATGGGGAAGATGTGGCAGGAGAGGAAATTCATACAGTGGTCTCCATAACTTTAAGAGAAATTACTTCATGAGACAAAGATTTTAAATGAAACTCTGTAACATGAAAATCATTTTGGAAGGAAATAAAGAGAAGTTTCCCTTAAACGTCATAAGGAGCAGAATTGAAAGTCAATACATTTGGCTTCTTGAGCTAAGGTAAGTAGTCTGGTTTTTTTTTTTTTTTTTGCCTCCCTGAAATAGTTTATATAAAGTTACAAAAAGAAATTGTCAGCCCGTTTGCAATTGAATTGACATGGCCCAGAGCAAAGAATATCCTTACATGATGTTATCCTACAATATCATTTAATTTTTGATATTTCACAAAAACCTATTGTACAATCACCCCAAACAAATGTACAAACTAATTCTTTGAATGTTTAGCAGCAATTTAAAAAGAGGACATGAAAGGATTTAATTCCTTTCAGAAGGAATTGAGACACTTGAGCATTCTGTACTGGCCCTCTTTCCTCTTTTGCCAAGAGGGACCCTCTTCTCACAATCCAATGGCCCTCAGCTGTAGCCTGAGCTCTCTATTCATCCTGAGGTTGAAGCCTCGAGGTGGCTGATATAATGAATCTGTCTCTTGCCAAATGGTGTGAGCTGGGCCATCCCTGGAGAAGGAACCTGAATTCCCCCAGTTAAGTGAACAGTGCCGGGGCCCCGCCAGCAGGTGAGGGGATCTCCAAGGCAGGTGCTGGGTGTGGAGGCCATGGGTGGCATAGGCTACCATGGAGACAGAACTGAACCTCACAACAACCTGTTTGGCCCTGGAGGATGACTGGTTAGCCAGAGACGGGTAAGATTCCTCAGGGAAGGAACAACCTAAGACAGGCACAATCGCAGAGGGGCCATCAGGAGAGAACTTGGGGATCAACAGAGGTGGGGCACAGACCCTCACCCCCCACCACCACCAACCTTGCAGCGGTCTGATCCTTCACTCTTTCTGAGGGCGGTCTCCTGGCCCCATGGCTACCTCGCTTCCCACGCTCAGCACAAACCGGGACCCAGGTAACAGACAGAAACATGCCAACAGCAGCTGCCCTATATCTAAATTAAGCCTAGCACCAGGAATGGTCAGTGCCAACTCAATGCAAATAAACCTCTCCACTAATATATACAGGGTAATATAAGATTGTTGGTAGAGTATTAAATTTGACATAAAAGAGTTATCAAGCTTACAGATTAATTTAAATTGGCGAACTGAAATAAGCAAACACCCAAGAAAATTTAAGTATACTGGACAAAAAGCTGTTTCTAACGTATTAATTAAAATTTCTATTGATAGCTCATCTCATGGTATAATTGTTTAATATGTAATGAACAGAAAGCAGGCATATTTGTGTGCAAAAAGTTAAAATTTAAAGTTATCAAGATTACATTAAAAAATTTTTACCAAATACTCTATCAATCCAAAAAAAAAAACAAACAAAAAAGACGAAGGGGGAGTAGGATAATAGCATGTAAGGAAAAAAAATATCTGGTAAGTAAAATACATTTAGAAAATTTTCACTTTAGAAAATTAATTTCCATTTGTAATGCTAATAGCAAGACACCCATGAAAAACACACATAGTGTCAAAATAAACCAAAGGAAAAGCAGATAGGCAAAATTAAAAGGACCCCAAGTCAATTTTATAGAAAAGATTCCTGTATTAACTCTTGGTCGAGAATATGTTTATGTACTTTCAGAAATCAACTCCAAGACCAAGTGGACTCCTGCAACAGAGAGGAACTGACAGGTCTGCGCCAAACACGAAGGCAAGAGGAGAAACAGTCCGGAGATGGAAGAAGCTGACGATGACTTGCCATGTGAACAGTTAGCAGCTGAGCATCGCTACAGGATGCCCAGGACCAAACCAGCATCGCCACCATCTGTCCAGTATCCAGATACCATTGATGACATGTACACATAAGGAACTGTCTGACATTGAAACTGGGACTCAAAGCTATTGGACATTGAAATTGAGACTCAATCATTTTTCTTTTGCTCTGGTGAGTTTATTTCTAGCCTACAGGGGTAAGATGTTTTTAAAGACAAGAAACAGGGGGTGGAGGGTAGGAAACAGATGCAGAAGCAAAGAAGCAATGAACGGACTGTCGTGCTACAATGGGAAGGCAGGGAAAGTTGGGGAGGAGGGGCCTATAGGAGATCAACGGAAGGACTTGTATGCATGTGTGTGTAGGCATAGCCAGTGGAGACAGGGCAATGGGGGGTTGCGGGGGGGGGGGAGGGAATGAGTGAGGGCATGTACTGGGAGGTGGGAGTGCAATAGGGGGAAAATAATAAAAATAAATTAAAAAAGAAGAAAAGTAAAAAAAAAATTAACTATTTACACAAACATTTCTGTTAAAAATACCTGTGTACCAAAATGGAAGCCAGTTTTTGTTAAAAATTATACAATTTATAGTGCCTATAAAATTATGAAAAATATAATCTCACCTATTTTAAGAGGAGATAAATCAATGGCTGTATGGAGCACTAGAGAATCTGAAAGATAATAAAAGGGCAAGAAGTAAATTCAGGGTGTGCAAAACTGCCCTTCTCTCTATAAATCAATAAAAAACATTTAAAAATATATAAAGCTGAAATCCTGGTTGACAAAACTCATATGTGGGTACCGTCCCTAGGCTGGGCCAATGATCAGGGCCGATCTGGGCTTTCTGTCCTCAACTGCTGGTTATAGACCAGGAAATTCCTTCATTCCACACCACCCCTAATGATCAGCACACATCATAGTGAGGAATCAAAGTTTTGGTCTTTTGGTAGAACTCCTAAGGGGACAGTTGCCATATTAGTCTTTTATATATATATATTAGAGGCCTGGTGCATGAAATTAGTGCATGGGGTTGTGTCCTTTCAGCCCAGCCGGCTCCCTTCCAATCTGTGATATCATGAAGGATGTCCAACTGCCTGTTTAGGATGGATCGGGCCTAAACGGGCAGTTGGACATCCCTCTCACAATCCAGGACTGCTTGCTTCCACCTGCTCTCCTGCCTGTCTTCCTGATTGCTCCAGCCTGATCACCTCCTAACTACTTCTCTGCCAGTCTGATTGATGCCTAACTGCTCCCCTGTCAGCCCAACTGCCCCTAACTGCCCTACCCTGTAGACCTGGTCAGCCCTAACTGCCTTCACCTGCAGGCCTGAGTCCCCCCCAACTGCCCTTCTCTGAAGGCCTGGTCACCCCCAACTTCCCTCCTCTGCCAGCATAGTCACCTTTAACTGCCTTCCTCTGCAGGCTTGATCACTCCCAACTGCCCTCCCTTGCAGGCCTGGTCCCTCTCAACTGCCTTCCCTTGCTGGCCTGATTGCCCACAACTACCTTCCCTTGCAGGCCTGGTTCCTGCCAACTGCCCTCCTCTGCTGGCCATCTTATGTCCACATGGGGGCAGAATCTTTTGACCATATGCAGGCAGTCATCTTGTGTGTTGGAGTGATGGTCAATCTGCATATTACTCTTTTATTAGATAGGATAGAGGCCTGCTGCATGGGTGGGGGCCAGCTGGTTTGCCCTGAAGGGTGTCCTAGACCAGCGTGGGCATTCCCTTGGGATGTGAGGTAGCCTGGGCGAGGGGCCTGTGTTGATTTGCAGGCTGACGACACCCTTTGGTGAACCAAGTGGAGGCCCTGGTATCTGGGATTTATTTATCTTCTACAATTGGAACTTTGTAGCCTGGAGTGGAGCCAAGCCTTATGCTTGCTCCATGGTGTCAGTACTTGAAATTTTGTTGCCTTAAGCGGATGCCTGGGCCAGCCAGGGTGTGCAGAAAGCTTGGCTTCCTCCATCACCAGGGGCAACCCAGGCCTCACTCTTGCTCTCTCTGTGTCTGTAGACATCTTGGTTCAGTTAATTTGCATACTTTCTCTGATTGGCTGGTGGGTGTGGCTGGTGAGTGTAGTATGATCAATTTGCCTATTACCGCTTTTATTATTTATCCTATCTAATAAAAGCGGTAATATGCAAATTGATCATCACTCCAACACACAAAATGGCTGCTCCAATGTGGACACAAGATGGCTGTCATGCGAAGGCCAGCAGGGGAGAGCAGTTGGGGGCAACCAGGCCTGCAGGGCAGAGCAATTAAGGGAGACCAGGTCTAAAGGTGAAGGCAGTTGGGGGCAACCAGGCTGGCAAGGGAGGGCAATTAGAGGTGACCAGGCCAATCAGGGAACACAGTTAAGGGCAACCAGGCTGACAGAGGAGAACAGTTAGGAGTGACCAGGCCAGCAGGGGAGGGTGGCTGGGGGCTGCTAGGATGGCAAGATAGGGTAGTTGGGAGTCACCATCCCTGCAAGGAAGAGCAAGTGGGAGGATTAGGCCTGCAGGGAAAGGCATTTGTGGGCAATAGGACTGCAAGACAGGGCAGTTAGGGGCGACCAGTCCAGAAGGGAAGGACAGTAGAAACAATTGGGCCAGCAGTGGAGCAGTTAGGCATAGATCAGGCTGGCAGGGGAATAGTTAGGAGGTGAATAGGCTGGAAGGAAGAAGTGGTTAGGGGCAACCAGGCAGGCAGGCAGGACAGTGGTTAGGAGCCAACAGTCCTGGATTATCAGAGGGATGTTCAACTGCCTACTTAGGCCCAATCTCAACAAGATCAGGCCTAAATGGGCAGTCAGACATTCCTCTAGGGGACTGTGATTGGAGAGGGTGCAGGCTGGACTGAGGAACTCACCCTCCCTCCCATGCACAAATTAAGTACACTGGGCCTCTAGTTTAAAATAAGAAAATAAATTCTGTGTTTTGCTTACTCATAACTCTAAGCATACTTTGGCTCCACCATGCGAATGGGTAACAGAGAAGCTTATTTCATATGTGATGGTTTCAGAGCGTTATCTGTATGTTCAACCTCACCGAATAGTATACGTTAGAAAAGTGCTTTTTGTTACATGTCAGTTATACATATACCTAAAGTAAAGCAGAAAAATGTGGTTCCAAATAAAACCACAATTATCCCTCTGTTGTTAGAAAATTAAGATGGCAATTCTAAATAGACATGACCATCTCGTTCCTCATTTCCTGAGAGAATCATTATTGCCTCTGTGGCAGGAAGTATTATTCAGAAATGAAGACTACTGCCAACAGAATGATCAGGAATGCAGAACTGTCACAAAACACACAACGTGGGACTAATTATATGATTATTCTTCCTCTAGCTTTGATTATCCTGCCTGTTGTGATAGCCTTGAGGTGAACACCCTAGAGGGGCCCAGCAAATCCCCCAAACCATGAGTTTCTTTTTGCAACCAATCACTTCAGCTACAAAAAGAAGATACAAGCTTTAGGACTAGATCATTTGTTCAGAAGAGGCAATTTTCATCCAATATACTGCCATCTCTTCCACTCACTGGGAAAACAGTTTTTGTCCCAATATTAGTTGCACTTCAGAGTGTTAAAACAAATGAAACAGCCTGTGAAACTTCACACAACATAGCACAGGGCTCCTTTGTAGTATGTAAGACGTACTATGAACAGAGAATATAATTCATATTGTTCACAGAAGCACAACAAAGGACTCTTCTTCTGGGTAATCACTGATTTCACCAATGATACAGGCACCAGGCTAAAAAATTAGAACCAAAAAGTCATGCAGATTTTCCTTAAAGGACTTGGTCAGCAATACAAAATAAACCAATATTGGCCAAAGATTGATTTTCCCCCATTATTATGTCCCTTCCAAAGCACAGAAACTTTCGGACCCAACCATATCTTTTAACCTTTGTGTGTGACAGATCACAACTATCTTTTCAAATCATCCCAGGCAGTGAATATAACCCACAAAATTAAAGGTACAAAAGCAAACAGCAACAACAACAACAACAAAAACAAAAACAACAAAAGCACCTTTACTAAAAAATTATAAACGAGTACACACAGGAAGACAAACTATGAGGCCTTCTAAGGAGAAGGTCAAGTCCTGCCCAGGACCCACATGTCAGCCAGGACTTCCCTTTCTAATTTTAGTTGTCCAAAGCAGCTACAGTGACCTCCCTTCATCTCCCAAATGGGGGGTAGGGGAGGCATGCTCCCAGCAGGCCTTCAAACTGGATTCTGCCACCCATTCCCGGATTTTCTCAAGGAGGCCCCCACTGACCACCAGTGGCTTTACCTTATGCCTGAGCTCCTGCACCTGCCACAGCTGTCCTGTTCATTGTCTGTGTGCTGTTCTCCACTAGAACACCAAATCCTAAGAGAAAGGCGCTCTGAATCTTTGGAGTCTGGAACAGTTAAGTCAACAGTGTCCATGTCCTCGGTCCTTACAGATGTCAGATGTACCTGCCCTTTGCTGTTGCCTCTACATCCAGTCTGATTACAATTCCTCGAGGTTTTCCACACCCCACCCACTGTAGGGCCCTGCCCCTCTCCCTTCCTGTCCAAGACTCCAACCTCTATGCTCCTTCACCCAAAGAACCCAGCAGCACACTATGCCCAGAGTTCAGGTTCTATCCACTCATTTCAGGAGCATGTCTCACCTTCAGTGGAATATCCCAGGCACAGCCAGGAAAGAATGTATAGTGGTGGTCTGTGCAGCCAGTAGAACAGTCTCAGTGCAGGAGGGGGAATGTTTATTCACGATGGAAAGATCAGGACCACTTTCTCTCTCTAGATTGATAAATATATAGAATCCTCTTTGGTGGCTAAACTTCAAGATACTTGTAAACCAGGACAGAACTACCTGGCTCAACAATCTGCAACCCCTCTTGTTGGGCAAATAGGGAATCAGCATCTGCAGAGAGAGCTCCTCTCTCTCTCTGGGCAGGACAAGGCTGGAGCACTTCATTACAGTGGACTAGGTTATTCCTGCCTCAATTACAAGTTTTCTTAGAGCACATGATGACTCCCAGGTCATGATCCCCAAGGAACTCCTGCAGCAGAGCTTGCTCCATTTTCCACTAACCAAGGACCCAAAGAACAGAGAGACCATCAGCCTGGACTGGGACTAGGGAGGTCCTCAGAGCCACACACATGGCCCAGCACCAATTCTCCCTGCAACTGCCCTGGGCTTTTGCCTTCCCACACCCACTTGCCCAGCTGCCACTGCTTGTCCCAGCTTTGCCACCGGAGAAAAATCTGTGCTTCTTAGCCATCTGAATGTGAAATAACACAACCTAAACCCCTGACTGGAAGGTGCAGAGACCCTAGGCAGCATGACCTAGCTCAAAGCTTCTCCCAGTTTCTTTTCCTTTAGTCCCAGGGATGTCATCATCCCCTGGGTGACTGTGCAGCTCAGTCCAGGTTCCACACCTTCCACACTTACAGCAACACCATCTAACCATACTTTTCTCTGGGTCATTGATGCTTTACCCTCATGAGAACCATAGCTGTTGATCACCATGGGGCCCCTGACCTGTGCAGATGTTCACATGTGTGTGGACTCACTGAGTGAGTAAACACATATATTGATTTTGAGAGGAAAATAGAAATAGAGAGAGACACACACCCAGCAATGTTTCTCCCCTGTTACTTTCATGCTTTCAGTGGTTGATTCTTCTAATTGCTTTGACCGGTGATGAAACTTGCAACCTTGGCATATTGAGATTATTTCCCGACCCACTGAGCTATTTGGCCACAGTAAGATATATGCAGCAAATTATGTAAAATAACCCAATTACAAATGACCAGATAGATACAAAATCCATCATGATGACAGAGTGGTAGAAGGCAAGATAGGATTCAAAGGGTTTCATAAGTGTCTTTCTTACATGTAAGCTATCTCTAAGGCAGGCTGTATTTTTGCATCATTTTTTTTTAAAAGAAAAATACTTTTATTGATTTCTTACAGAGAAGAAAGGAGGGGAATAGAGAGTTAGAAACATCGATGAGAGAGAAACATTGATCAGCTGCCTCCTGCATGCCCCCTACTGGGGATCGAGCCTGCAACCAAGGTACATGCCCTGGACCAGAATCGAACCTAGGACCATTCAGTCCATGGCCCAACACTCTATCCACTGAGCAAAATTGGTCAGGGTTGTGTCACTTCTCTTAT
The DNA here is from genome assembly GCA_004026805.1 of Lasiurus borealis. Lineage (NCBI taxonomy): Eukaryota > Metazoa > Chordata > Mammalia > Chiroptera > Vespertilionidae > Lasiurus > Lasiurus borealis. The sequence continues at coordinate 22,560 of PVJN01014780.1, read as the reverse complement.
ATGCCAAGAATGAAGCACTGATAAGGGCAAAAGGATCTTAGTTTCAGCAATGCAGGAATGCATGGAAACACCAAAGGCATATGCTTAAAAATGAATACTTTAAATCAAATATACTTACACTCAACTTTAAGAAAGTTTTAAAAATTAATAGCTTCCAATAATTGTATTTTATTACGAGAGGTCTTAAGCATATCTATTGCTACTAAATCAGACTATTGTAAAAAAAAAATACTGATGTGCTGCTGATATGGCTTAACATGTCTATGTTCAACGCCATCATTTTAGTAGTTTGCAACTGACAGTGATGAGAGTATTTACACCAGGAAAATTAACAAATATTATAGACCTAGACTTCACATAATGTATTATTCAATGCTTAAACTTAAAAAAGGGTACTGGAGAATGTAAAGAATTCAGTTTAAATGTAGAAGTATATGCTACAAATTGGCACCCAGGTAACAGACAGAGACTTGTCCCAGCTCAGATCAGGACCCAGGTAACAGAAGAAACTTGGCCAACAACAGCTGCCCTATATTTTAATTCAGCATAGCACCAGGAATGCCCAGGGCCTACTCAAGAAGGTAAACAATCCTTTCCACTAAGATTTATAGGATAGTCTAAGATTGTTGGTAGAGTATTAAATTTGACAGTAAAAGAGTAATCAAGAGAGGAGAGAATCCAAGACGGCGGCATAGGTAAACACCTACACTGCTGCCTCGCACAACAATTTCAAAACTACAACTAAAAGACAGAATGGACATCATCCAGAACCATAGGAAAGCTGGCTGAGTGGAAATTCTACAACTAGAAAGAAAGAGAGGGGCTCACGGAGACCCAGAGGAGCTGCAAAAAGCTGAGGTACAGAGATGTGCGTGTGGAGAGAGTGGGTGCCAGAGTACTGGCTGGTTTTCTCTGGCAGGAGGGAAATGGAGACTCTCAAAGGCATTGAACCCCTTTTCCTACAAAACTAAACCCCAGATTCAGCCGAACCTCATACGGGAGAAGTTTGGACTGTGAAAAGGGAGAGGTGCATGGAAATTTAGGGGAGTTGCAAAAGATCAGAGGTCTAGTGGTGCGTACAGCACTGCACAGAGAACAGACTGCTGATTGTGCTGCTGGCTTTCGCGAGAGGGCGGGAGACAGACCCTCCCAACTGTGCCACTTCTGACTCCACTAAGCCCCTGTTAGGGGGAAACCCTGGGGACCTAGACTCGTGTGGTCCTGGAGCACAGGGGAGCTGGAAAGGCAGTGGTCTAGAGGTGCTGTGTGCATGCACAAGGACCGCTCCAGCGATTAGCCCATCACGTAGACTCAGGGGCCGTGGCGGGAGGGGCAGACTGGAAGGCAAGGTGGTCCCTTAAGTCCTGAGACTCCACCCTTCCCAAGCTCAAAAGAGAGGCTTCTGCGGTTTTGCAAGTCTGGTATCATAAGGCTGAATCCAACACAGAAGTTCTCCAGGCGTAGTGAAAATGCCGAGACAAAGGAAGGGAACACAAACAAAAGAAATGGAGGAAAACAAAGGACGGGATATAGACTTCAAAACCATGCTTATAAGGTTTTTCAAGAATATGCTAGAAAAGTTGGATAAAGTTAGTGAGAGCCAAGAGGAGCTGAAAAAGAACCAACTAGTTGTACCAAAGGGTACAACTAGAGATGAAAAAGGAACAACTAGAGATGGAAAAGGTCCAACTAGAGATGGAAAAGGACCAACTATAAATTAAACATACACTGACTGAAATAAAAAGTATTATACAGAGTCCTAACAGCAGACTAGAGAAAGGCAAGAATCAAGTAAAAAATTTGAAATATAAAGAATCAGAAAACACTCAACTGGTAAAGCAAGAAGAGAAAAAAATCCAAAAATGTGAAGATAATGTAAGGAGCCTCTGGGAAACCTTCAAGCGTAGCAACATCAGGATTGTGGGGGTGCCAGAAGAAGAGAGAGAGCAAGATACTGAAAACCTATTTAAAGAAATAATGACTGAAAACTTCCCACATCTTGTAAAAGCAAGAGACTTACAAGTTCAGGAAGCACATAGGACCCCATATAAAAGGAATCCAAAGAAACTACACCAAGACACATCATCATTAAAATACCAAGAGCAAAACACAAAGAGAGAATATTAAAAGCAGCTCAGAGAAAAACAGTTCATTACTTACAAGGAAGCACCCATACAACTGTCAGCTGATTTCTCAACAGAAATGATGCAGGCCAGATGGGAGTGGCAAGAAATATTCAACGTGATGAATAGCAAGAACCTAGAACCAAGAATACTCTATCCAGCAAAGCTATCATTCAGAATTGAAGGGCAGATAAAGAGCTTCACAGAGAAGAAAAAGCTAAAGGAGTTCATCAACTCCAAACCAGTATTACATGAAATGCTGAAAGGTACTCTTTTAGAAGAGGAAGAAGAAAAAGGTAAAGGACAAAAAATTATGAACAACAAATACATATCTATCAACAAGTGAATCTAAAAATTAAGTGAATTAAAAATCTGATCAACAGAATAAACTGGTGAATATACTAGAATCAGGAGCACAGAAAGGGAGTGGACTGATAATTCTCAGGGGGAAAGGGGGAAAGGGTTTATAGGGAGAGATTGGACAAAAATCATACACCTATGGATGAGGTCAATGGTAAGGAGGTAAGGGCAGAGGGAAGGGTGGGAGTTGGGTGGAGGGGAGCTATGGAGGGGAAAAAGTGAAACAAATGTAATAATCTGAATAATAAAGATTTAATTAAAAAACAGTTAAGAGATGAATGAAATATTTGTATTTTTATATTTGCAAATATATTTATCTTTTAATGTGCAAAAAAAAAGAGTAACCAAGGTTTCAGATTAATTTAAATTGGCTAATTGAAATAAGTGAATATTTAAGAAAATTTAATTGTATTGAACCAAAAATCTATTTACAAAGTATTAATTAAAATTTCTTTTGGTAGTTCATCTCACGATAAAATTGCTGAACATGCAATAAACATAAAGCAGTCATATTTTTGAGCAGAAAATTAAAAGGTAAAGTTATCAAGATTACATTAAAAATTTACAAAAGTCTCCATTAATCAAAAAAGGGAAAATAGTAGGATGATATCATGTAAGGAAAAATATTCGGTAAATAAATTACATCTAGAACATTTTTACTTTTGAAAATTAATTTTCATTTGTAATGCTAACAGCAAGACACCCATGAAAAACACACATGGTGTCAAAATAAGCCAAAGGAAAATCATTTGGGCTATAATGAAAAGGACCCCAAGTCAATTTTATAGAAAAGATTCCTTTCTTAACTTTGTTTGAGAATATGTTTATATATTTTCAGAAAACAGCTCCAAGACCAAGTGGACTCCTGCAACAGAGAGGAATTGAAAGCTCTGCTCCAACCACAAAGACAAGAGGAAAAACAGCCTAGAGATGGAAGACACTGATGACAGATGCCTTGCTGTGCTACAGTGAGCAGCTGTGTGTCTCTACAGGATGCCTAGGATCAAACCAGAGAGGGTTGGGCCTACATTGCCACCATTTGTCCACCATCCAGATACTATTGCTGATGTGTACACATAAGAACTGTTTGACATTGAACACAAAAAATATAGAGGAAAAGAAGCAGTGAACAGACTGTCATACCACAGCAGGAAGGCAGGGGAGGTTGGGGAGAGAGGGGCTGTAAAAGATCAACCGAAGGGCTTATATGCAGGTATATAAGTATAACCAATAGATACAAGACACAGGGGAGGGGTTAAGGCAGGCGAGGGCATGTACTGAGGGTAGGGAAGGCCAGGGAGAGGTCAATAGCGAGAAAAAAGGAGACATGTGTACTACTATTTGTAATACTTTAAATAATAAAAATAAAGAAAAATAAGTTTCCTTTCAATATTCAAAACCTATAGTTCCATATGGCAAAGAAATCACTTGAGTAATTTAGGAATGTGTGAAATTCAAACATATGTGTTAGTTAACTACACATTCATCCTTCAGGTTAAATAATGAATTTATTTAAAGAATTTAAAAGAAATTATGAGATGAACTTTTTTTTTAACGAAGGAGATAAAGACAGTGTAAATAATTGTATGAAAAATTGTTCACAATCAGAGGAGAAAAACATGGTGTTGGAATAGATGGAAGTGTCTTGAGCCTTGTGCCTGAGCAGAGAGAAAAGCTGAGGGTCACATTGGGAGTGTTTGTTGGAAAGTTAAAGGACAGATATACTCCAGGAGAAGAGAAGGTAGAGGACTGCTGGATGGGGCTCCCCTGACTGGGCAGCCCCACTGCTGATGGGTTTTTCTCCCAGAGCCACTTGCTCAGATGTGGAGACTGTGCCATCTTGAAGGGGAAAATGGATGCTATCAGAAGCCTGAAAATTTGCAACTGTGACACCCACTGAACAGCTGCAAGCCCCAGAATACTGGTCCCCATTGGATGCAAACACTCAGAGTCAGAGGAGCTCTATACTCCACACGGAAAGGTCAGATTTTGCCTGGGATAAGGAGAGAGAGAACTACATAACCAGACACCCAGAGAAGAGAGACCATGGGGAGACAAAGAAACAGCCCACATATGAAAGAAAAGCAGGCATCACCAGAAAAGCAAGTATATGAAATGGAGGCAAGCAACCTGCCAGAGAAAGAATTCAGAGAAATGGTCATAAGGTGGCTGAATAGAAGACAAATTCGACAATATGAGTAAGAACCAAGAGGAAATGAAGAAGAACCAAGAAGTAAAAAATGACATCGCTGCTGGAAAGAACTCAATGGAAAGCATAAAAAGTAGATTAGAAGAAGCAGAGGACCACATCAGTGAGTTAGAAGACAAGGTAGGAAAAAAATATTCAAGTAGAGCAGCTTCTAGAAAAAAAAATTAAAAGCAGGAGGAGAGCCCAAAAGAACTTGGGGGCAACATGAAACAAAACAATATTCACATAATAGGGGTACCAGAAAAAGAGGAAACTGAGCAGAGAATAGTAAATCTGTTTGAAGAAATAATGACAGAAAATTTACCAGATATAGGGAAGAAAAAACCCATACAAACCCAAGAAGCTCACAGAGTCCCAAGGAAAATGAACCCCAAAAGACTGACACCCAGGCACATTATCATTAAATTGGCAAACTGCAATGACAAAGAAAGAATCTTAAAAGCAGCTAGAGAGAGACAGAAAGTTACCTATAAAGGAACCCCCATCAGACTAGCTACTGATTTCTCAACAGAAACTCATCAGGTCAGAAGAGAATGGAATGAAATATACAAAGTCATGCAAAGGAAGGGTCTGAATCTTAGAATACTGTACCCAGGAAGGCTATCAATAAAGATTGACAGTGAAATTAGGAGTTACACAGACAAAAAAGGACTAAGGGAATTTATTACCACCAAACTGGCAATGGAAGAAATGCTAAAGGGACTGCTGTAAAAGAATGAAATAGGAAGCGAACAAGGAATACAGGGATAAAGAATAAAAATGGTGACAAATAAGTACCAATCCATAATAACGTTATTTTTTCTTTTTAATTAAATATTTATTATTCAGATTATTACATTTGTTTCTCTTTTATTCCCCCTCCATAGCTCCCTTCCATCTGGCTCCCAACACTCCCTCTACCCTTACCTCCCTCCCGTTGACCTCATCCATAGGTGTATAACTTTTGTCCAGTCTCTCTCTGTACACCCCTTCCCCCTTTCCCCCTGAGAATTATCAGTCCACTCCCTTTCTGTGCTCCTGATTCTAGTATATTCACCAGTTTATTCTGTTGATCAAATTTTTAATTCACTTAATTTTTAGATTCACTTGTTGATAGATATGTATTTGTTGTTCATAATTTTTTGTCCTTTACCTTTTTCTTCTTCCTCTTCTAAAAGAGTACCTTTCAGCATTTCATATAATACGGTTTGGAGTTGATGAACTCTTTTAGCTTTTTCTTCTCTGTGAAGCTCTTTATCTGCCCTTCAATTCTGAATGATAGCTTTGCTGGATAAAGTATTCTTGGTTCTAGGTTCTTGCTATTCATCACGTTGAATATTTCTTGCCACTCCGATCTGGCCTGCATCGTTTCTGTTGATAAATCAGCTGACAGTCGTATGGGTGCTCCCTTGTAGGTAATGACTGCTTTTAATATTCTCTCTTTGTCTTTTGCTCTTGGTATTTTAATGATGATGTATCTTGGTGTAGTCCTCTTTGGATTCCTTTTATATGGGGTTCTCTGTGCTTCCTGGACTTGTAAGTCTCTTGCTTTTACAAGATGTGGGAAGTTTTCAGTCGTTATTTCTTTAAGTAGGTTTTCAGTATCTTGCTCTCTCTCTTCTTTTGGTATCCCCACAATTCTGATGTTAGTACGCTTGAAACTGTCCCAGAAGCTCCTTACATTATCTTTACATTTTTCGATTCTTTTTTCTTCTTGCTTGTCCAGTCGAGTGTTTTCTGATTCTTTATATTTCAAATTTTTGACTTTATTCTTGTCTTCCTCTAGTCTGCTGTTAGGTCTCTGTATAATATTTTTTATTTCAGTCAGTATATGTTTAATTTATAGTTGGTCCTTTTCCATCTCTAGTTGGATCATTTTTATCTCTGGATGGTTATTTTTCATCTCTAGTTGGTTATATTTCATCTCCTCTTGGGTCTTGCTAACTTTACCCAACATTTCTAGGATATTCCTGAAAAACCTTATAAGCGTGGTTTTGAACTCTATATCCCGTCCTTTGTTTTCCTCCATTTCTTTTGTTTGTGATCTCTTCCCTTGTTCCGGCATTTTAACTATGCCAGAAGAACTTCTTTGTTGGATTCAGCCTTATATCAGACTGCAAAAGCCTCTCTATTGAGCTTGGGATGGGTGGAGTCTCAGGACTTAAAGGACTGCCTTGCCTTCCCGTTGGCCCGGCCCTACACAGCCCCAAGTCTCACGTGACTGGGAGTGGTTCCTGTGTGCACAGGTATTCGTGTGCTCTCTCTTGCAGTGCCTCTAGACTGCTGCCTTTCTGGCTCCCCTGTGCTCTGGCACCATATGAATCTGGGTCCCCAGGACTTCTCCTGAATGTGGGGTTAAGTGGAGTTAGAAGTGACACAGTTCAGATGCTTTGTCTCCTGCCCTCTTGGGAAAGCCAGCTGCACAATCAGCAGTCCGTCTTCTGTCCTCAGTCCTGTGTATTCCGCCTGACTTCTGTCCTCCTGTGACTCCCCCAATTTTCATGCACTTTTCCCTTTTCACAGTCCAAACTCTCCCCATATGAGTTTTGGCTGGACCTGCGGTTTTAGTGTTGTAGGATAAGGGGTCAATGCCATTGGGAGTCTCCCACCAGAGAAAGCCAGCCAGGTACTCCAGCACCTGCTCTCTCCACTCGCGCCTCTCTCTACTTCACCTTTTGCAGCTCTTCTGGGTCTCTGTGAGTCTCTCTCTTTCCTTCTAGTTGTAGAATTTGCACTCAGCCAGCTTTCCTGTGGTTCTGGATGATGTCCGTTCTGTCTTTTAGTTATAGTTTTGAAATTGTTGTGCGAGGCAGCAGTGTAGGTGTTTACCTATGCTGCCATCTTGGTTACCTTCCTCTATAATAACTTAAAATATATATGGATTAAATGCTCAAATCAAAATACACAGGGTAATAAATTGGACAAGAAAACATGACCTATATATCTGCTGTTTACAAGAAACCACCTCAGAAAAAAAAGATGCACACAGACTGAGGGTGAAGGGACGGAAAATGGTTTTTCAGGCAAATGGCAAAAAAAAAAAAAGCTGGGGTTGCAATACTTACATTTGACAAGTTAGATCTCAAAGTGAAGGATGTAAGAAGAGATAAGGAAGGCCACTTCATAATATTAAAGGGAGCAATCCAACAAGAAGAAATAATTCTGGTAAACATATATACACCCAATACAGGAGCACCCAAATATATAGAAAACTCCTAGAGGATATCAAGGGAGAGATTAACAGTAATACAATCATAGTAGGAGATGTTAATATCTCACTATCATCAATGGACAAATTCTCTAAACAAAAAATCAGCAAAGAAATATCAATCCTAAATGACTCACTAGACCATATGGAATTAATTGCCATCTTCAGAACATTTCAAACCAAAGCCACAAAATATATATTCTTCTCAAGTTCACATGGGTCATTTTCCAAGATAGATCATATGTTGGGTCATAGGCAAAGTTTCTTCAACTTAAAGAAGATAGAAATCATATCAAGCGTTTTCTCAGATCACAGTGGCATAAAACTGGAAATTAACTACAATAAAACAATATAAAGAAATCAAACAATGGAGACTAAACAGCATGCTATTAAACAATAACTGGGTTACCAGAGAGATCAAAGAAAAAATAAAAAACATCATGGCAACAAATGACAACACAACAATACAAAATTTATGGGACACAGTGAAAGCAGTCTTGAGAGGGAAGTTGATAGCACTACAAACCTACTGCAAAAAATCAAGAAACAATGGCAATAAATTACCTAACCCTACAACTCAAAAGAGTTAGAAAGAGATCAACAAGAAAATCCCAGTGTAAGCAAAAGGAAAAACATAGTAAAGATCAGAGCGGAGATAAATGACATAGATGTCAAAGAATCAATAAAAAAGATCAACAAAACCAAGAGCTGGTTCTTTGAAAAGATAAACAAGATTGATGAATTTCTAGCTAGGGTCACCAAGAAACAAAGAGAGAGAATTCAAATAAACAAAATCAGAAATGAAAGATGCAAAATAACAATAGACCTCACCAAAATACAAAAGATAGTTAAAAAATACTATGAACAACTCTAGTCCAACAAACTGGAGGAAATGGACACATACTAAGAAAATATAACCTTCTGAAACTCAATCAGCAAGAATCTAAACATCTCAGTAGGCCAATAACTATGGAAGAAATTGAAGCATTCATCAAAAAGCTTCCAGCAAACAAAAGCCCTGGGCCAGACAGCTGGGGAGTTAATTCTTCAAGGGAGAATTAAAACCTATCCTCCTCAGACTATTCCAAACAATTCAAGAAGAAGGAATTCTTCCAAGTTCCTTCTATGAAACCAGCATCACCCTAATACTAACACAAGATAAATACATCCGCAATGAAAGAGAATTACAGGCCAATATCCGTCATGAACATAGATGCCAAAATCCTCAACAAAATTTTAGCAAATTGAATGCAGCATTACATCAGAAAGTTCATACATCATGACCCAGGAATGCAGGAATGGTACAATAACCGCAAATCAATAAATGTGATACATCACATAAACAAATTGAGAGATAAAAACCACATAGTCATATCAATTGATGCAGAAAAAGAACTTGACAAAAGCAAATACCCTTTCTTGATAAAAACTCTCAAGATGGTGGGAATAAAAGGAACATACCTCAACATCATAAAAGCCATATATGATAAACCCACAGATAACATTATATTCAATGGGCAAAAACTAAAACATTGCCCCAAGTAACAGGAACAAGATAGGGATGATCACTTTCACCATTCCTGTTCAACATAGTATTGGAAGTACTAGCCATTGCAATTAGACAAGAAGAAGAAATAAAAGGAGTTAAAATTGGAAAAGAAGAAGTAAAGCTGTCCTTATTTGCAGGTGACATGATACTGTACATAAAAATCCTAAAAGACTCCATAAAAAACTAATAGTCCTTATAAATGAATTTGGCAGTGTAGCAGGATACAAAATTAATGCCAAGAAATCTATGGCATTTCTATACACTAATAGTGAAATTACTGAAAGAGAGCCTAAAAGAGCAATTCCATTTACCATCACACCAAAAAACAAAAAATAATATACCTGGAATAAACTTAACTAAGGAGGTAAAAGACCTATATGCAGAAAACTACAGGACACTGGAAAAAGAGATAGAGGAAGATGTAAACAGATGGAAGAGCATACCATGCTCATCGATTGGGAGAATCAACATCATTAAAATGTCCATACTACCCAAAGCAACCTATAGATTCAATGCACTAGCCATTAAAATATCACCAACATATTTCACAGACCTAGAAAGAACTCTCCAAAGATTCACCTGGAATAGAAAAAGATTCCGAATAGCCCCAGCAATCCTGAGAAAGAAGAATAAAGTAGGTGTGATCTCAATACCAGATTTCAAGCTATATTATAAAGCAACTGTTCTCAAAACAGCCTGGTACTGGCACAGGAACAGACATGTAGACCAATGGGATAGAATATAGAATCTAGATATCCACCCAAACCACTATGCTCAATTAATATTTGACAAAGGAGGCATAAATATGCAATGGAGTCAGGACAGCCTCTTCAATAATTAGTATTGGGAAAATTGGACAGATACATGCAAAAAAAATGAACCTAGACCACCAACTTACACCATACACAAAAATAAACTCAAAATGGATACAGGACTTAAACATAAGACCGGAAAACATAAAAATACTAGAAGAATCCACAGGCAGCACAATCTCAGACATATACCGAAAGAACTTCTTCACTGATACTACTCCAAGGGCAATGGAAACTAAAGAGAAAATAAACAAATGGGACTACATCAAAATAAAAGCTTTTGCACAGCAAAAGAAACTATCAACAAAACAACAAGAAAGACCACTGTATGGGAGAACATATTTGCAAATGTTATCACTGATAAAGGTTTAATCTCCAACATCTACAGCCAACTTATACAACTTAATAAAAGGAAGATAAACGATCCAATAAAAAAATGGGCAACGGATCTAAATAGAACCTTTTTGAAAGACGACAGAAGGAAGGCCAAGAGACACATGAAAACATGCTCAAAGTCACTAATTATCTGAGAGATGCAAATCAAAAAGACAATGTGATACCATCTCACACCTGTCAGAATGGCAATCATCAACAAATCAACAAATGACGTGTTTGGAAGGATGCAGAGAAAAAGGAACCCTCTTACACTGCTGGTGAGAATGCAGCCTGGTGCAGCCATTATGGAGAACAGTATGGAGTTACCTCAAAAAACTAAAAATGAAACTCCCATTTGACCCTGCAATCCCACTCTTAGGAATATATCCTAAGAAACTAGAAACACCAATTAGAAAGGATTTATGAACCCCTGTGTTCATAGCAGCACAATTTACAATAGCTACAATTTGGTAATAGCCTAAGTGCCCGCCCACAGATGAGTGGATCAGAAAACTATGGTCCATCTACACAATGGAATTCTATGCTGCCATAAAAAAGAAGGAATTCTTACCATTTGCACCAACCTGAATGGAACTGGAGAGCATTATGGTAAGTGAAATAAGCCAGTCAATAAAGGAGAAACACCACATGATTTCACTCATTTGTGGATAATAAAGAACATTATAAACTGATGAACAAAAAGATAGATACAGAGGTAGTAAAGCATCAAACACACCGTCAAATTACAGGAAGTTTAAGGAGAAGTGGGGTAGATAAGAGATCAATCAAAGGACTTGTATGCATGCATATAAGCATAACCAATGAACACAAGACACTGGGAAGTTAGGGTATGTCTGGGAGTGGGGGGGACAATGGGAAGATATGAATACATGTAACACATTAATAAAAAAATAAAAAAATAAGAAAAAAGAGAGAAATATCAATGTGAGAGATACACATCAATTAGTTGCCTCTTGCACATGTGCAGATGAAGGCCTGGGCCAGGGAGGAGCCTGCAACCTAGTGTTGCCTTTGACTGAAATTGAACCCAGAACATTTCAGTCCACGTGCTGACACTCTATCCACTGAGCCAAATGGGCCAGGGCAATAAAAATATGTTTTTAAAAATAAATAAATTAAAAAAAGCAGAAGTCGGTTGAGACTGGAAGCATTCTCATGGTTGCCTAGGGCTAGTGGGTTTCAGGGAATTAGGGCATGGCTTTTAATATGTGTTTGGAGCTTCTTTTTGGTGAGCTATAAACAGGTTCTAAAATTGTGGAGAAGGATGCACAATCTTAAACATACTCAGTGTACACTTTGAATGGGTGTTTGATGGTTTGTGAATTATATCAATAAAATATCAACATTTGGAGAAATCTCAGAAAGGTATATGTGGGAAGTCTCTGTACTGTTCTTGTAACTTTTCTCTCAGTATGACATTATTCCAGATTAAAAGTTAAAGAAATGAAAAGGCCAGGAGTGGGGGAAGGAATGGCAATTGTTGTGGAGAGGAGAGTGACTCAGAGCACAGGGCCAGGAGGGAGGAGCGCATGTGGGAGGATAAGTGGGAAGAGTTGGAGAGTAGCAGAAGATCTGTGGGTACGGGTCAAGGGCCTGATGTCATATATCTGATGACAGATATATGTTAAATGACTGCAAATACTGGAGTGGGAATGGTCTGCCTCAGACCACCAGGTTTATCAGCAGTGATGGCCACATTCAGAGTTGGTTTATTTCTTCCCAAGGTGAAGATCAGTTATATAGACAATTTGAAATGATGGCTTTCTCTTTCTTTTGTTTATATTTTTAGGATTTCCTTTATGCTGAAGAACAATGACATGCAGAGGATTCTGGGATATGACATGACCCTATAGAGAAACTGAGGAAATTGCAAAGAACTTTGGTGAGTCACTTTCATTTCTAGGTGCTTTGAGCTCCTTGTGGATGTGAACCCACGGTGGAAGTATGGGAGGTAGTTGGAGCTGTGAGGCAGGTGCCCGGCCTGGTCAGCAAGAATTCCTAGGGATCCAATGGCAACTGCATTTTTGTGGTGACACCCTGTGAGTGGACTTTGTGCCTGGGAATCCCTGTGAATTAAGCATCTCCCACACTTACCTTGTCGAACTGGACTCAGCTGTGCAGCAGAGTCATCCTAGCGGTTCTCAACCTGTGGGTTGTGACCTGTTTTCTGATGGTCTTAGGCTCTACAGCAGTTTCCCACAGGTTGAGAACAACTAGCAGGGTCGCCTAAGACCATCAGAAAACACAGATATTTACTTTACGATTCACCACAACACGAAGAACTGTATTAAATGGTCGCAGCATTAGAAAGGTTGAGAACCACTGCCTAGAACCTTTTGAACACTTTGGAAGAGGCCCCACCAGGACCAGGGTAATTAGCCTAGGAGGAGAGGGGGCTTGTCTGTTTACCCTCTCCAGGCTTTATATGTGGGGCCATGGCTGAGACCCACTGTCCTCTCCAGTTAGGGAAGGTATTCTGTAACTTCCTTTTTTATTGTTTTTAAGAGAATTATTATTTTACTAGAAGCCCAGTGCATGAAAATTCATGAACTGGAAAGGGTTCCCTCAGCCCAACCTACCCCCTCTCACAGTCCAGAAGCCTTCAGGAGTGGGAGGTGACCCGGAGATCAGGGGAGGTAAGCCCCATCACATCTCTGCTTCTGCCACTGCCAGCAGCACAAGCCTCAGCCGGCCCTGGTTACCTGAGCCTTTGGCAGCCCTGGGTGGCTGGGTGGTGGCAATCCAAGGGTTGCCTGTGCCTTGGCAAGGGCCTGCCCACAGGTGCCTGCTGCCACACTTGGGCTGAAGGGATGGGTGCTGCCATCTGGTGGTTGTGGGTGCTGCCATCTTTGAGGATGTTGCAGTCAATTAGCATATTCCCTCCTTCTTGGCTGTTGGCACTTCCATCTTTGAGGGTGTGGCAATCAATCAGTATGTTTGATTGTGGGTGCTTCCACATTTGAGGGGAGGTCATTCAATTAGCATATTCCCACTTTATTGGCTTTGGGTGCTGGCATGCTTCAGGGCAGGGCAGTCAATTAGCATAGACCCTTCTTAATGGCTGTGGGCCCCACTATCTTTACAACAGCATACGAGTCAATTAGCATATTCCTCCTCATTAGAAAGAATAAACTATATTTTTACTGGTTTCGGATAGGAAGGAAGAGAGAGGAGGGAGAGAGAAACATCATCAATAAGAGAATAATTGATTTGCTGCTTCCTGCATACTCCATACTGGGGCATATGCCTTGACCTGGAATCAAACCATTACCACCAGGCCCATAAATGGACACTCAACCACTGAGCCAGGTGAACCAGGCTCAGATGCCAGTAAAACTGCTTACATAAATAAAGGGATGTTAATGCTGGTTTAGTTTACTCGAAGGTATTCTATAATACTTTTATTTTTTTAATTTAATAAATCTTTATTGTTCATATTATTACAATTGTTCCTCTTTTTTTCTTCCATAGCTCTCTTCCACCTGGCTCCCAACCCAACCTCCCCACAATTGCCCTTACCTCCCCACAATTGTCCTCATCCATGGGTGTATGAATTTTGTCCAGTCTCTTCCCACACTCCTGACCCCTTTCCTCCTGAGAACTGTCAGTCCACTTCCTTTCTATTACCCTGATTCTATTATATTCACCAGTTTATTCTGTTCATCAGATTTTTAATTCATTTGATTTTTATATTCACTTATTATAGACATGTATTTGTTGTTCATAATTTTTATCTTTACCTTTTTCTCCTCCTCCTCCTCCTCCTCCTCCTCCTCCTCCTCCTTCTTCTTCTTCTTCTTCTTCTTCTTCTTCTTCTTCTTCTTCTTCAACAGTACCTTTCAGAATTTCATATAATACTGGTTTGGTGTGGATGAACTCCTTTAGTTTTTTCCTATCTGTGAAGCTCTTTATCTGCCCTTCAATTCTGAATGGTACTTTGCTGGGTAGAGTAATCTTGGTTGTAGGTTCTTGCTATTCATCACCTTGAATATTTTTTTTGCCACTCCCATCTGGACGGCATAGTTTCTGTTGAGAAATCAGCTGACAATCGTATGGATACTCCCTTGTAGGTAATTAACTGTTTTTCTCTTGCTGCTTTTAATATTCTGTTTTTGTCTTTTGCTCTTGGCATTTAATTATGACGTGTATTGGTGTGGTTCTCTGGATTCCTTTTGTTTGGGGTTTATTGCACTTCCTGTACTTGGAAGACTAGTTCTTTCACCAGGTGAGGGAAGTTTTCAGTCATTATTTCTTCAAATAGGCTTTCAGTATCTTGCTCTTTCTCTCTTCTTTTGGCACCCCCATAATTCTGTTGTTGGTATGCATGAAGTTGTCCCAGAGGATCCTTACACTAGCTTAAATTTTGGGGTTCTTTTTGCTTTTCCAGTTGAGTGTTTTTTGCTTCTTTGTATTTCAAATCTTTGACTTAATTCTTGCATTCCTCTAGTCTTCTGTTAGGTCTCTGTATAATAGTTTCTATTTAAGTCAGTGTATGTTTAATTTCTAGTTGGTCCTTTTTTCATATCCTTGAAGGTCTCCTTAAATTTATCAACCTTTTCTAGGAAAGTCTTGAAAAATCTTATAACCATGGTTTTGAACTCTATCTCCAGTCATTTATTTTCTTCCATTTCTTCCATTTGTGATCTGTTCATTTTTTCTCCACATTTTTGCTGTTTCCCTGAATTGGTAGAGTACCTTTGGTGTTAGTTGTCCTGCATGGCTCAGTAGTTCTGCCTCCCCAGTTACCTGAGGTAGACACTCTTGGTACACCACTTTGTGGACTGTGTGTACAGCATTGTTGTAGTTAAATCTTGATTGTTGTTGGTATCATGGGGGGAATTGACCTCCAGGTCAATTGGCTGTGAAGATCAGCTCTGTATATGCAGGGAGAACTTCTGTGCTGGAGTCAGCCTTATGAGACATAATTTGCAAAATTGCAAAAGCCTCTTTGCTCAGCTGTATGGGGTGGAATCTCAAGGCTGAGAAGAAAGCCTTGGCTTCCCGTCATCCCTGCCCTCAGAGGATTCTGGGTCTCAGTGTCTCTCAGTAATCACTACAGCCCTTGCTAGCAGTTTTCAACCTGTGGGTCACAACCCACAAGTTGAGAACCACTGCTGTAGAGCCTAAGACCATCAGAAAACACAGATATTTACATTATGATTCATAACAGTAGCAAAATTACAGTTATGAAGTAGCAACGAAAATAATTTTATGATTGGGGGTCACCACAACATGAGGAACTGTATTAAAAGGCCACAGCATTAAAAAAGGTTGAGAACCACTGCTAGAGGAAGCCTTCCAGGCACTCTGCTGCCCTTCCTCTCCATGCGCGTATCTCCATATCTCAGCTTTTTGCAGCTGCTCTGAGTCTCTGTGAGCCCCTTTTTTTTCCATCCAGTAGTAGAATTGGCACTAAGCCAGTTTTCCTGTGGTTCTAGATGATGTCCATTCTGTCTTTTAGCTGTAGTTTGCAATTGTTGTGCAAGGCAGCAGTTTATGTGTTCACCAATGCTGCCATCTTTGTTTCTCCTTCATTGATACTTTTAGAGAGTGGAAAATTTTTAACTGCACTTCCCTATGACTGCCCTGACCATGAAACCCAGCTGCATCTTGCAGAACAGAATGCCAGAAGCTAGCTGAACACGATATGGAGAGCCCAAGTGCCTAGAATGTGGTTTTAACACCTTAACATTGTGCCTATATAACTAAGAAAACTGCTTGATTAAGGTTGTCATTGTTCCACTTAGCCTGCCAACAAGGATGTGGTTTTAGTGCATAAAAGCTATCTTGTACCTGAGGTTGGGGCTGCTCTCTGGACTCCCTGTGTGGACGAAGGCTGAGCAGTCACCAGCTGGCTAATAAAGGCTCCCTAAATTTCAATTGGTTTGGACTCCTGTGGTCATTCTGTCGTGTCCACGCCACAATAATACTATTGATAAATTTGGCAAGAATTTAAACTTAAATTTTGAAAATTACCCTCTAAGACTTAATGGAATCTATTCTTTCTTTAAATCTTATTCCAAAGATATGCTTACTGATTTGAGAGAGAGAGAGAAAATCGTTAATGTTAGAGAAAAATATCAATTGGTTGTTTCTCATATGCACTCCCACTGGGATTGAACGCCTACCCTAGGTATGTGTCCTGACTTGTAATTGAACCCAGAGCTTTTTGGTGTGAGAGCAATGTTCCAACCAATTGAGCCACACTGGCCAGGTCATGGAAGCACTTTTTAGGAAAGAACACCTGGGGTTATTCCTAAAATTTCTGTATATCTGAGGTCCAAAATATAGCTAAATCTATGGGAATTCATAGAATACCTTCATGATTTTGAGTGGATTAAATGAGATATAATATATGCAACATGTTCATCAGTGTGCCAGGCTAGTACTCACTCTATGGTGGTTTCAGTAACCTCATCCTATTTTCTGCATCATTGTTATGAATTATTTTAAAAAATAGTTCTAGGTTCATAAATTTTGTATCATTTTTATGTCAAAAACCAAATATTGTTCTCACTAAATGGATGTAAACAGGAGGCCAGAAGGCTGGTCAACCTTAACTGCTCTGAAAGGTCAGAGCTAATCACTCACTATTTAGTTGAAAATTGTTGGCTGAAGCAACCTCTACCTGTTTGTTTCATGTTAATTTCTGTTTTGTTATTTCCTACCTAAAGGCTAGGGGTGTGTCCCAAAGCCTTAATAAAAGGGAGAAAAAGGCCAGAGCAAGTGGCAGTCCTTTCCACTAGAGGAAGGCTCCCTCCTGGCCCCCCAATACTGCCAAATTAATGTTTTCTAGTCTCTCATTTCATTTGCATGCGGCCTCCTTCAGAACCCGAACCCTGAACCGGGAACCCTGAACCACACGGGACGTGGAAAGAGGTTCCCACATTTCTATGAAACATTGGCCCTGAATATTGAGAGCAGAGATTTGAAAATTTTAGTATCCAGTACTATCTCACTGACATAATTTCAACAGTTACTGAAATCTTGACTTGCATAATTATAAAAGAGGTAATTTCAATATATCAAGATTCTTTAAATTATATGTAATTTGCTATGTTCTCAGTACAGATCACTACATCTATAAATTTGTTTCCAGTTTAGATCACATTTTGTATGACATCATTTTACATCTCATCACACTTCCTACAAATGAAGAAGACTGTTAGGTTTATGAGTTAGGTTCTATAAGAAGATTTGATTGAGGTAGTTACGAAAAAATAACAGTTTTAGGTGCGATTTCTTTTCATTTTTGTACTTTTGTTGGGGGCAGGAATAGAATATCGGGGACTAGCTGCAATAAGAAATACTAATCGTGCTCTGTTAACTACGATTATTCTGTTCTGATTAGAAAAAGCACATTCTAATCTGTTTGAGAGTTGTATGCACTGGGGCCTGGGAGCTAACATGGGAATGCAGCCATCCTCATTTCCTGAGAATGGACTAGATTAACAACCTCATTGCCTCTAAGCTGCTCCTTGAGGCACCCACCCTTGCAAACCCCCGAGCTCACGATGTCTGTAAACTTAACCACTGTACCTTGCCTACTTTCCCATGCATGTAATTTCTACTTTCCCATGGAATCTGTGTCATTCTACCCAAGATAAGCAGCTGTGGAGAGTAAAGCAGATGATTATGGATGACCTGCTGCTCTCCTATTCTGTCCACAGTAATGGAATAAACACCATATATGAGTCCACCCATCCGTTGAAGTAGGAACCAGCCACATGGACCAATTTGTTGTCCAGTTTCACTTTTAGTAATTTTATAGCAGTTAGTGAAGCTAGATAACTAACATAAATGCTAATCACTACTCACCCCGTCATAAATCCAAAGATTTCATCTACTTAAAACAATTTACATTTATCTTCAATTAAGAATGAATTTTTAGCCAAAACCAGTTTGGCTCAGTGGATAGAGTGTTGGCCTGTGGACTGAAAGGTCTCAGGTTCGATTCTGGTCAAAGGCATATACCTTGGTTGCGGGCACATCCCCAGTGGGGGGCGTGCAGGAGGCGGCTGGTCGATGTCTTTCTCTCATCAATGTTTCTAACTCTCTATCCCTCTTCCTTCCTCTCTGTGAAAAATCAATAAAATATATATTTAAAAAAAGAATGAATTTTTAATTAAACCAAGTAAAACCATTACTAGTTTAGAAATAATTAAAACACTTTTAGTTCATTGATTTACAGACTAAATGTTTAAATTCTATTTTGAGGATACTTGCACATTTGTTCTCTAAATGTTTTTCTTGCATGTGCTAATTTAATACTCCTTGCATAGAAAGCTATATACAATATCTTTTTTTATTATTAATTTTTTATACATATCTCCCCCTTGCACCCCTTCCCTCCCAGGCATACCCCAACCTTCCACTGTCTATGTTCATTGATTATGCTTATATGCATGCATACAAGGCCTTTGATTGATCTCTTATCTACCCCACCTAACCTTAATCTTCCTGCTGTAATTTCAGTCTGTTTGATGTTTTACTGCCTCTGTATCTATCATTTTGTTCATCAGTTTATAATGTTCTATATTACCCACAAATGAGTGAGATCATGTGATGCTTCTCCTTCATTGACTGGTTTATTTCACTAAGCATAAGGCTCTCTAGTTCCATCCAGGTTGGTGCAAATGGTAAGAATTCCATCTTTTTTATGGCAGCATAGAATTCCATTGTGTAGATATACCATAGTTTTCTGATCCACTCATCTGCTGATGAGCACCTAGGATGTTTCCAAATTATAACTATTGTAAATTGTGCTGCTATGAACATAGAGGTGCATAAATCCTTTCTGATAGGTGTTTGTGATTTCTTAGGATAAATTCCCAGGAGTGGAATTACTGGGTCAAATGGCAGATCCATATTTAGTTTTTTGAGGAAACTCCATACTGTTCTCCACAGTGGCTGCACCAGTCTGCATTCCCACCAACAGTGCATAAGGGTTCCTTTTTCTCCGCATCCTTGCCAACACTTGTTTGTTGATTTATTGATGATTGCCATTCTGATAGGTGTGAGATGGTATTGCAATGTCGTTTTGATTTGCATCTCTTGGATAATTAGTGACTTTGAACATGTTTTCATGTGTCTCTTACCCTTCCTTCTGTCGTCTTTTGAAAAGATTCTATTTAGGTCTGTTGCCCATTTTTTTTTATTGGATCATTTATCTTCCTTCTATTAAGTTGTATAAGTTGGCTGTAGATGTTGGAGATTAAACCTTTATCAGTGATAACATTTGCAAATATGTTCTCCCATACAGTGGTCTTTCTTGTTGTTTCGTTGATGGTTTCTTTTGCTGTGCTTTTTATTTTGATGTAGTCCCATTTGTTTATTTTCTCTTTAGTTTCCATTGCCCTTGGAATAGTATTAGTGAAGAAGTTCTTTCAGCATATGTCTAAGATTGTGCTGCCTGTGGATTCCTCTAGTATTTTTATGGTTTCCCTTCTAATGTTTAAGTCTTGTATCCATTTTGAGTTTATTTTTGTATTTGGTGTAAGTTGGTGGTCCAGTTTCATTTTTTTTTTGCATGTATCTGTCCAATTTTCCCAACACCATTTATTGAAGAGGCTATCTTGGCTCTATTCTATGTTCATGCCCCCTTTGTCAAATATTAGTTGAGTATAGTGGTTTGGGTGGATATCTGGGTTCTCTATTCTATTCCATTGGTCTATATGTCTGTTCTTGTGCCAGTACCAGGCTGTTTTGAGAACAGTTGCTTTGTAATATAGCTTGAAATCTGGTATTGAGATCCCACCTACTTTATTCTTCTTTCTCAGAAGTGATGTGGCTATTCATAGTCTTTTTTTGTTCCAGATGAATCTATGAAGAATTCTTTCTAGGTCTGTGAGATATGTCGTTGGTATTTTAATGGGTAGGGCATTGAATCTATAGATTGCTTTGGGTAGTATGGACATTTTAATGATGTCGATTCTCCCAATCCATGAGCATGGTATGCTCTTCCATCTGTTAACATCTTCCTCTATCTCTTTTTTCAGTGTCCTGTAGTTTTCTACATATAAGTCTTTTACCTCTTTAGTTAGGTTTGTTCCTAGGTATATTAATTTTTTTGGTGTGATGGTAAATGGGGTTGTTTTTTTAGTCTCTCTTTCTGTAATTTCACTATTAGTGTATAGAAATACCTCAGACTTCTTAGCATTAATTTTGTATCCTGCTACATTGCCAAATTCATTTATTAATTCAATTAGTTTTGGAATGGAGTCTTTTGGGGTTTTTATGTACAGTATCATGTCACCTGCAAATAAGGACAGCTTTACTTCTTCTTTTCCAATTTGGATGTCTTTTATTTCTTTTTCTTGTCTAATTGCAATGGCTAATACTTCCAGTATTATGTTGAACAGGAGAGGTGAGAGTTGGCATCCCTGTCTTGTTCCTGTTCTTAGGGGAAATGGTTTTAGTTTTTGCCCATTGAGTATGATGTTAGCTGTGGATTTATCATATATGGCTTTTATGATGTTGAGGTATGCTCCTGCTATTCCGACTTTGCTGAGATTTTTTTTTATCAAGAAAGGGTGTTGGATTTTGTCAAATGCTTTTTCTGCATCAATTGATATGACTATGTGATTTTTATCTCTCAGTTTCTTTATGTGATCTATTACATTTATTGATTTGCGGATATTGTACCATCCCTGCATTCCTGGGATGAATCCTACTTGGTCATGGTCTATGATCTTTCTGATGCAATGCTGGATCCGATTTGCTAGAATTTTGTTGAGGATTTTGGCATCTATGTTCATGAGAGATATTGGCCTATAATTCTCTTTCATTATGTTGTCTTTATCTGGTTTTGATAATATGGTGATGTATGCTTCATAGAAGGTGTTTGGAAGTGTTCCTTGTTCTTGAATGTTTTTGAATAGTCTGAGGAGGGTAGGTTTTAATTGTTTCTTGAATGTTTGGTAAAACTCTCCTGTGTAGCCATCTGGTCCCAGACTTTTATTTGCTGGAAGCTTTTTGATGACTGCTTCAATTTCTTCCATAGTTATTGGACTATTGAGATATTTAGATTCCTTCTCATTGAGTTTTGTAAGGTTATATTTTTCTAGAAATATATTGATTTCTTGCAAGGATATATTCTCTTTCATTTCTGATTTTGTTTATTTGGGTCCTTTCTCTTTGCTTCTTGGTGAGCCTGGCTAGAGGTTCATCATTCTTGTTTATTCTTTCTAAGAACCAGCTCTTTGTTTTGTTGATTTTTTGTATCATTTTTTTTTTTTGGTTTCTATGTCATTCATTTATGCTCTGATCTTTATTATTTCCTTCCTTCTGTTCACAGTGGGCTTTTCTTATTGCTCTATTTCTAATTCTTTGAGTTGTTGAGTTAGGTGATTCATTACCATTTTTTCTTGTTTTTTTTTTGAGGTAGGCCTGGAGAGCTATAAACTTCCCTCTCAGCACTGCTTTCATTGTGTCCCATAGCATTTGTGTTGTTGTGTTTTTATTGTCATTAGTCTCCAAAAAATTTTTAATTTATTTTATCTGGTTTATAACCCAATCATTGTTTAGTAACATGCTATTCAACTTCCAAGTGTTTGAATTTTTTGGAATGTTTTTACTGTAGTTTATTTCTAATCTTATGCCATTATGGTCTGAGAAAATGCTTGATATGATTTCAATCTTTTTGAATTTGGGGAGACTTTGCTTATGACCCAATATGTGGTCTATTTTTGAGAATGTCCCATGTGCACTTGAGAAGAATGTGTATTCTGTAGCTTTGGGGTGAAATGCTCTGAAGATGTCAATGAGGTCCATCTGATCTAGTGAGTTATTTATAATTTCTGTTTCTTTGCTGATTTTTTGTCTAGAGGATTTGTCCAGAGATGTCAGTGGTGTATTAAAATCTCCTACTATGAGTGTATTGCTGTCAATCTCTCCCTTGAAATCCTCCAGGAGTTTTTTTTTTT
>PVJN01014779.1:22657-45904 GCA_004026805.1 Lasiurus borealis | reverse complement strand
GTCATTTGATTGTCCCTCACTACCCATCCTCCCCCCCGCCCCCCTCCCCCACATCAGCTTGCTCTCATGACACAGACTGCTTGTTCAGTCTTTTGGTTGTCCCTCACTAAACCCCTGCTAGTCTGATCATATGTAGCTGTCTTGTGAGGGTGTGAGGGTCAATTTGCATATTACCTTTTTATTATATAGGATGGCTTATTTAAAGATGCCAGTTCACTGGTAATCTCAACCTCTATCTTTGCAGATTGAGTGTATCTGCTTCAGATTTTTCTCTGTCATGGAGAAAGTTGTTCTTCAGGCTTTTTAATGATACCTTTTAAGTCATTAAACAAAGTTTATGTTTTCTGATTAGTCCATTCAAATGGACATTGTTGGCCTCCATGATGTAACGCCCAGATACTTAGGCCCCTTTGCCCTGAACTGTTTGTCTCATCTGCTTAGTCAAGAGAACCCAGAATTCCCACTAGCCCAAGCATTGAAAGTTCCTAATAAAATGTATTTTTTTTGAAAGGGTTTAGTCATTTTTCTTTAATGTTTATTGATACCTTTGGTTGAAATAGTTCATCATATTTTCAACCAATCACCTATTTGGGACATAGATAATGGGCGGTTTAAAAAAAAATATATATATTATTGATTTCAGAGAGAAAGGGAGAGGGAGAGAAAGATAAAAACATCAATGACCAGAGAGAATCATTGATTGGATAGTCTCCTGCAGACCCTATAATGGGGATTGACCTGCAGCTGGGCATGTGCCCTGACCAGGCATCAAAATGTGACCTCTTGGTTCATAGGTCGATACTCAACCACTGAGCCACCACAGCTGGGTGATAATGAGAAGTTTTGATCTCAAGATAGAAGACAAGAACTATAAAGAATATGGATCATTTTATAAAGACAGGCCTACCAGTATGTGTACTTGGACAAACTGAGCAAAAGCAGGACTGATCGGAAAGGAGGTTGATGGTCCTTTAAACATACTTATACTTTGTATTCTTTTCCTAGGACAAGAAGCCTTTGTGTATAATGGTAGCCTTTCCTATTTCTTGTAATGAATGTTTATATTCAACTTAACAGTGCTACAGACATTTTTTAAATGTTTGAAAGCTTTTCAGGTAGGAAACAGTCTTTAGGTACCAATTATTATTTTAATGCTAAAATTTAAGAAACCAATAATTTTATAGAGGAGCATGCCCCATTAGCATAATGTTGATTAAAAACTGTCTGTGAAGATTGGGTCAGGAATTGAATATAGCTTTGTGCGTTGGTCATATGTATATATTTTTCTGGTTAGAATTGGGAAGTATTCTTGAATTGGTCATTTATCAAGGTCTTAGAGAATTTCAAAGAGCCTTCCTTGCTATATTTGTGTGTAGTTCTGTATGCCCAGGTGGGCAGGTGCTTGAACTTGTTTTTCTCTATAAAGCTTCAAAAACAAAACTAAACCAAATAAAACAAAACTGTAACCTTCCCCAGACCTGCCTGTCTTTTAATGTTGTACAGCCTTCATTTTAGTTTGAATTAAATTCTTTGTACATGTGCCAGGGGTTATTATTGTCAATCTTCTTCAACCTTGGCAATACTATAATTTGTAAGGTTTGGATTTTTTTCTTTTGCACTTGGGCACTGAAATTATAATCATGTTAGGGGCCTATTGCATGAATTCATGCACCATGGAAGGAACTGTGGGCCACAAGGCTGCAGTGGGCACAGGGGCGAGTCTCGACCCATCCTCCATGCCCCCACTGGCCCCTCCTGCCACTGCCCTGGTCCCCTATCTGCTGGCAGCCTCACTCCTGCTGCCATCGCTCCCACACACTGATGGAGCCAGTCCCGCTTGTACCCGCTAATAACGTAATGCGATTAGGACAGCACCAGCAGTGGGTGCGAGTCGGGGCCGGTGATGTCAGCAGGTGCGAGCGATGGCTGCTGTCCTGATTGTCCCTCAAGAGCAGGTGGAGGTGGAAAAGCCACCAGGGGTGATTGGGGCTGGCAGCTGCTGCTCACACCTGCTGACAGCTGAGTGATATAGACTGGCACCAGGTGCCAGGAGCAGGTGCGAGCAGCAGCTCCAGCAGTGGATGTGAGTGGGGCTGGTGCCGGCAGCAGGTGTCAGCACCAGGCGGGACTGTGGTACATGGGAGCAAAGAATTTTCAGTAACCACCAGAGGCTCACGCCGATGACAGTGACCGGTGTCCCTTGGTCTGGCGCCCCTGCTCACCTGCTCCACCATTCTTTTGTGGCTGTCGCTTGCCATGTTCCATGCTCTGCTGCCTGCTGCCAACGTCTGCCGTGTTCCACACTAGTGGCCAGTGCACGTCATAGCGACCGGTTATTCAGTTGTTCAGTTGTTCCACTCTCTGCTCTATTTGCATATTAGGGTTTTTTATATATAGATAGTATCTGATATGAGCTGACAGGTCGATCCTAAGGATTTCTTTGGGTGGTTGGAAGATATCCTTGGTTATTATTATTATTATTTTATTATATGTCAAATGCATTTACTTGTCCCTTGTGATTTTTTCATCCTTTTTTTGTTGTTGTCATATGACTAACATTATGTAAAATTTTGTTTAGAACCATATTTTGCTCACAGACTTCACAAATATAATTAGGATTTTAATGTAGAAACTAATTTAATTTTTGAATCTTGCTTTTTATCCATCCTGCAAATTCATTAAAAGATACCTTAATAGAGGTGTTCAGTTAGATGCCAGGAGCACCAAGTTGCTTAATAAATATGAAATTATAGTGACTAAGGTGACATTTTTTCATCAATCCATCAATGTTTTTGCCAAATGCTAATCTTTATGTCACTTACTTGAAGCACTAAATGTCCTTTATGAGCCATTCTAAATCCTGGTGTCAGTGTCAGCTGCTGTTGAGAGAGTGCTACAAGTTGGTCCCTTGGCATTATTTTCAAAATATAACACAAAATTAGATAGTTGAACCTATGAGGGATCTAATTTTGATGGAGAAATAGGAGACAAAATATGTTAGCTATCTAACAGGGTCTGAGTTGATCATTATTTTTAATTTATTGTTGTCTGTATGATGGGAAGAAGCGGGGAATGGAATGGGTATGCTTTAGTTCTCATTAGACCAGATTTTATTCGAAGGCATTTGGACATGGGAATTTCATATGGCAATAATTGATGGGGTATTATTTGATACTAGAGGCCTGGTGTCCCTCAGCCCAGCCTGTACCCTCTCCAATCTGGGACCCCTTGAGGGATATCTAACTGCCCATTTAGGCCTGATCGGACCTAAACGGGCAGTCAGACATCCCTCTCACAATCCAGGACTGCTGGCTCCCAACTGCTCGCCTGCCTGCTTTCCTGATCACCACTTCTGCCTGCCAGCCTGATCACCCCCTATTCACTGCCCTGCCAGCCTGATTGATGCCTAACTACTCTTCTGCCAGCCTGTTTGCCCCTAACTTCCATCCCCTGCTGGCCTGGTCACCCCTAACTGCCTTCTCCCCTATTGTTCTCCCCTACAGGCCTGGGTCCCCCCAACTGCCCTCCCCTGCACACCCAGTCGCCCCCAACTTCCCTCCTCTGCTGGCCTGGTTATCCTTAACTGCCCTTCCCTGCAGGTTTGATCATCCCCAATTCCCTCCCTTGCAGGCCTGGCCCCTCCCACCTGCCCTTCTCTGCTGGATTAATCACCCACAAGTGCCCTCTCCTGCTGGCCATCTTGTGGTGGCCATCTTGTGTCCACATGGGGGGCAACCATCTTTGACCACATGGGGGCAGCCATCTCGTGTGCTGAAGTGACTGTCAATTTGCATATTTCTCTTTTATTAGATAGGATTGTAGTATTAGTACAAGTGATTTAAGTTATAACCCTTGTACTATCCTTTTAGTTAATGAAAATGTCTTCATATTCTTGATCCTTTAGTTTAGGGTTGTGCAAACTACAGGCCCTGGACCAAATGCTGGCCACAGCCTGTTTTATAAGCTTCACTGGAACACAGCCACTCCCCTTCATTTGTGTACTGTCAGTGGTACCTTTCATGCTACAATGGCAGCATTGCATAGAGTCCACAAAGCCTAAAATATATACTATCTGGTCCTTTTACAGAACAAGCCTGCCAAGCCATACACTTTGGTTGCATCAAGTGTCCTGGTGATGTGAAATTTTCTGGGTATTTGCCTATTTTGATCATTATGTCTGGGTAGTTGATCCAAAGGTGTTCACACATGTTGTATCTTTGAAGATATACTCTTTTTTTTCTAGGATGAATGATTTTTCATCTAAGGATTTATCACAGTGTATGAATCTGTGAAGAAATGGCTGTCTATTTTGTGCTGTGTGTCAACAGACTGCAGAGGGACAATCATATCTTCAAATTCTGTGGGTTGTGTGTTTTTGAGAGAGAAAGAGAGAAGGAGAGGATACAAGATGTTTCTTTTGTTCTATTCATTCCTGTTGTGTTATCTACATTGGCTGTTTTACTCTTCAATTTCTTGCTAGATTAAGCTCTGTTTCCTACACCTGGCTATAGCCTGGACTTTGGTTAGCATTTGGAAAATGGATACAGTTGGCATTTTCTTAATGACTGACTTTTGGTGATTTTATTTTATTTTATTTTTTCCCAAGCAATGCATACCTACGGTAAGAAATCAGGGATGCAGAAGAGTTTATTTATTATGAGAAGTGAAAGTCTCCTGCCCTCTCCCTCACACTCTCAGGCTCATTTTCTTTTTTTTTGTTTTTTAAATATATATTTTATTTATTTCAGAGAGGAATGGAGAGAAAGAGAGAGAGAGAGAGAGAGAGAGAGAGAGAGAGAGAAACATGAGAGAGAATCACTGGTCAGCTGCCTCCTGTATGCTCCCTACTGTGGAGTGAACCTGTGTCCCTAACATGTACCCTTGACTAGGATCGAACCCACGACCTTTCAGTCTGCAGACCAATGCTCTATCCACTGAGCCAAACCGCTAGGGCCAAACTCATTTTCTCCAGCATCTTTTCACCATAACAAAAATTCTGGTAGTTTTCTGAATAAAATTATGAACAACTATTTCTTGATTTAATGACCTTGGCCAGTTTCCTTGTACTCCCTACTGTGAAAGATGAAGATTTGGCTCACTCACCCTTCATGCTCATCTCCTTCTAAACTTTGATAGCTACTTCACTATTTTTGTTTCATTATTGGTTCTTGTCATAATATTAGAGTATATATCAATAATTCTATTTCTTGTTCACTTTAATCAAGTGACTTGATTTTGCTTTAAGATGAAAGCAGTAGTGGCTCTACTCTTTCTCTGTCTCTTCCCACCTTCCTTCAGTTTAATCTCTGCTTTTATATTGTCAAGGTTGATAACATTTACATTGTGTTCTGTGCTTCAATTACAACCATAATTTCTCTGCTTTCTGCCTATGTGTGTTGCCTTCAAGGCTAAAAATAATCAATATTTATATTACTATAAGTATGTAATTATTTTTTACTGCTGAGACATGTAGTGTGCTATGTGTCTATTTCTTTTCATCTGGATTTTATTACATCCCTCCAGGCCACTCATCAAGGTAAAATAGAATCATTTCTTTTGTACCTCTGTTTTCCTTTTATAGAATTTATGTTAATCAGATTGTAGTCAACTTAGATTGATTTTTATATGTCTCTTATCTTTTTGCTCATATTTTCAATTTCTTTGTCCTTTCTGCTCTACATTCTAAAAGATGTCTCAACCTTTTCTCTCCATTTTATTGTATTAAAAAATTTTGGCAATTGATTCTCTATTCTTTTTACTAGTTCTGGAAATTCCTTGATTAATTTCCCACTTCAGCCCTCCATTCTTCTGATTATGGTTTGAGTGATGGTTCCCTCCACTCTCCTGTATACATAGTACCAATTTATTCCCTACTATGTCATCCAAAAATCTGCAAGAATATCTGGTCCATTGATGTCCCATATGTTCTCAATGCTTTTATGAACTTGTGTTTTTTATTTTAACTGACATTTTAATGAGTTTCAAAGGGGAAAAAGAAGAGGCATATGCTGAGTCTACCATCTTGCACTTCATTACTTTAAATTCATATCTCATTGTGATTTTTATTCCTTTTAGAATCTCAGACTATTTTAGTTTGTAACAAAGAACCAACACATTTATCTAGTATATTTAAATTTTCTTCAAATTTTCCAAGCAAGTAAACAATTATTTTCATAAATATTTGATCATATTTAGGTTCTTATAAATGAAGTAAATGTACACATTTATTTTCACTTTCTATAATTTCTCTTTCTTTAAGTCAGTTTTATTTATTTATTTATTTATTTATTTATTTATTTATTTATTTAATAAATCTTTATTGTTCAGATTATTATAATTGTTCCTGTTTTCCCCCCTTAGCTCCCCTCTACCCAGTTCCCACCCAATTGTCCTCATTCATACAGTAGGTATATACCTCCCTTACCCTTTTGCCCCTGAGAATTGTCAGTCCACTCCCTTTCTATGCCCCTGATTCTATTATATTCACTATTTTATTCTGTTCATCAGATTTTTAATTCACTTGAGTTTTAGATTCACTTATTGATAGATATGTATTTGTTGTTCATAATTTTTATCTTTACTTTTTTCTTATTCTTCCTCTTCTTAAAGAGTACCTTTCAGCATCCTATCTAATAAAGAAGAAATATGCTAATTGACCATTACTCTGTCACAAAGATGGCTGCACCCACAGCTGAGGCCAAGTTCCAATAAGGATCCTTAACGAGCAATCAGCAGGGACCTGAGGCTTTCCCCTCCCCCACTCCTATGGGAATTAATAGGGGACTTCAGGCCATGTCCCCGACCTAGCATGGCTTGACAGGGGACCTCAGGCCATGTCCCCTGCCATGGCATCAGTATGGGAGACCTCAGTACCAGACCAGGGGACCTAAGGCCATGCCTCTTGCCCAACAGGGCTTGACAGGGGACCTCATGGTGCATTTCCCGTCCTGGTGCTTAATAGGAGACCTCAGGCTGCACCCTCTGCCCCAGTGCCAGGCTGGGGGACCTCAGGCTGTGCCCCCTCCCATTGCTGGTCCAGGAGACCTGAGGCTGTGGTCCTCTCCTGGTGCTGTGTTGGGAGACTTGAAGCTGTGCCGCCCCCCCTTCCCCTGCCCTGGCAGGGCTTGACAGGGGATCTCAGGCCATGTCCACCACCTAAAGGGCTTGATGGAGGACCTCAAGGCATGCCCCCAGCCCTGGTCTGGGCTGGGGAACCTCAGCCATGCCCCCCATCATGGTACCAGAGAACCTGAGGCTAGCCCCCTGCCTGGCAGAGCTTGACAAGGGTGGGACTTATCGGGTCTGGATCTAGCCCAATGTGGGGGGAGCAGGTATGGGTCTCATACAATTTTGAGGTGCATGTGGGTGGGCAGGGACCTGACTTTGGGTACTATGGTGTGCCCCAGACTCTGACAGGAAGAAGGTTTTCATATACATTTTACTAATTTTCTTTCATCTCTGACACTTATATTATAGAGAAAGGGAAATAGCAATAATAAATTATTTCCTTTAATTAATCCCCTTTTAATGTGCATGAATTTCATGTACCAGGGCACTAGTTTCATATAATCCTGGTTTGGTGTTGATGAACTCCTTTAGCTTTTTCTTCTCTGTGAAGCTCTTTATCTGCTCTTCAATTCTGAATGATAGCTTTGTTGGGTACAGTAATCTTGGTTGTAGGTTCTTGCTATTCATCACTTTGAGTATTTCTTTCCACTCCCATCTGGCCTACATAGTTTTTGTTGAGAAATCAGCTGGAAATCGTGTGGGTACTCCCTTGTAGGTAATGAACTGTTTTTCTCTTGCTGCTTTTAAGATTCTCTCTTTGTCTTTCACTCTTGGCATTTTAATTATAATGTGTTCTGATTTAGTCCTCTTTGGATTCCTTTTGTGTGGGGTTCTGTGCACTTCCTGGACTTATAAGTCTATTTCTTTCACCAAGTGGAGGAAGTTTTCAGTCATCACTTCTTCAAATAGGTTTTCAGTATCTTTCTCTCTCTCTTCTTCTGGCACCCCCACAATTCTGATGTTGGTATGCTTGAAGTTGTCCTAGAGGCAATATCTTCATATTTTTGGATTCTTTTTTCTTTTTGCTTTTCCATTTGAGTGTTTTTTGCTTCTTTGTATTTCAAATCTTTGACTTGATTCTTGCGTTCCTCTAGTCTGCTGTTAGGACTCTGTATAATATTTTTATCTTTTTAAAAAAATTTTAAAAATATATTTTATTGATTATTTTACAGAGAGGAAGGGAGAGAGACAGAGAGTTAGAAATATCGATGAGAGAGAAACATCGACCAGCTGCCTCCTGCACACCTCCTACTGGAAATGTGCCCACAACCAAGGTACATGCCCTTGACTGGAATCGAACACGGGATCCTTCAGTCAAACTGGCTTCGGCTGTATAATATTTTTAATTTCAGTCAGTGTATGTTTAATTTCTACTTGGTCCTTTTTCATCTCTTCAAGATCTTGCTAAATTATTGATCTTTTTCATCTCTTCAAGATCTTGCTAAATTATTGATTTCTAGGAAATTCTTGAAAAACCTTATAACCATGGTTTTGAACTCTATATCCAGTTCTTTGTTTTTCTCTATTTCTTTCATTTATGATCTGTTTCTTTGTCTCTGTATTTTTGCTGCTTGCCTGAGTTGGTAAAGTAGCTTTGTGTGCTAGGTGTCCTATATGGCCCTGTAGCTCTGCCTCCCCAGTTACCTGAGGTGGACTCTTGCTTTACCACTTTGTGGACTGTACAGCTTTGTTTTAGTTAAGTCTTGATTGTTGTTGGTATCACTGGGGGGAATTGACCTCCAGACTAATTGGCTGTGAGGGTCAGCTGTGTCTAGGCAGGGAGAACTTCTTGCTGGAGACAACATGATGAGTCAAGACTTGCAAAATTGCAAAAGCTTTTGTGCTCAGGTTGGATGGAGCGGAGACTCAGGGCTGAGCAAATAGCCTTGGTTTCCTGTCAGCCCTGCCTATGAGGTTCCTGGGTTTCAGTGTCCCTTGGTAATAACTGCAGTCTTCTCTGTGCGCACTCGTGTGTACACATGAGCCTCCAGACTTCTGTCTTTCATGGCTCCTCTGAGTTTCTGTGCACTCCGGGGACCCTTATGAGTCTGGGTCCCCAGAATATTGCTCAAAACTGGGTTTCAGTGTGGTCTAAACTGGGGTTTAGTGCAGTCGGGAGTTTCCATCTCCCTCCTGCTAGAAGAAGCCAGCCAAGCACCCAGCTGTCCATCCTCTCCATGCACGTGTCTCCACACCTCAGTTTTTTGCAGCTCCTCTGAATTTCCGTGAGCCCCCCTCTTTCCTTCTAGTTGTAGAATTTCCACTCAGTTAGCTTTCCTATGATTCTGAATGATGTCCATTCTGTCTTTTAGCTGTAGTTTTGAAATTGTTGTGTGAGGCAGCAGTTTAGGTGTTCACCTATGCCACCATCTTGGTTTTTCTATTTTAAACTTTTCTATATACATATATATTTTTCAAACTCAGCATTTTAAAATTTAGGATCCTACATCATATTTAACATGGCATTTAGATGTAAATGTATTTCCCATCATAAATCAACCAAAGGCTCCACATGCATTTATTTAATTTTATAATTTCTTATACACACAATAGACTCAAGCTCACTTTTTCTTTTTCCTCATATAGCTACAACCCAGAGGGGAAAGAGTGTTATCTCTCTTCTTTTTTTCTTTCCTTATTCTCCAACCCTTTCCTATTTGCTCTGCTCCTTTCTCCTCCAGAGTCAGTGATGTGGGTTGGGTAGATTTAGAGAAAAAAAAGAAAAAAACTGATGTGATTGCTGCTGCCATAATCTGATCATTGATGCTTGCTGTTATAACAAATGTTCAAACAGTAGTCCCCTCTACCCTCATCTATACTCTCCTCTGTCCTCTTTTGGGTTAATGCACATTGTGACCCTTCCTTAGCTATTCCTGACCCCACCTGTGTACCCATAGGTCCTTCCTACTGGGGAGCACTTTACTCCTCTTAGATGAGACCCTTTCAGGCATTTCATGCCTTGCTATTCTCCAAGGTATTGATTTAAACATATTGCCACTGAGGTTTGAGCAAAAGCTATGCTTCCTCCTTGCCCTGTAATTATTGTTGTTGTCATTGTCACTTACCTTAGATGAATTCCTATCTTTATGCTTCTATAGGCATGAGGCTGACACTAGTTTTTGCCTATGGAATTTCACCTAAATCTAGGGATTTATGTTAATTTTCTCCAAGAATTTTTTTTGTACTCTACTTCAGTAATGACATAGGCTGGCCATTGCCTCAACAAGGAACCATCTACTAATGAGAAGCCATTTCTTTTCCTACAGCAACTTCCAGTATCTCTAATTGATTCTCTTGAGAGCCTTCCTTACTTGGTTGGGAGGTGGAGCACTTATAGCAAGTGGAGAGCACAGTGATATTACCTTCTCTATGTCTAAAAGTTCCTCTTAAATAAACTCCTTACTGAATCTTTAGCCTCCTCTACTGTGGGCTCGACTGGGTAATGGTAACTGATAGACTAGTTTTGCCATTGATAATAAGTCTTATGAGAATACCCTACATCTCTCCTTAGAAAGTAGAGTTTCTCATCATCTATTGCCCTCAGTTTTGATCTTCAGCTGAAATGCCACAACTGCAGGAAAAGTTCCACTGAACATCTTGTTACACTGCTCTGGTGCTTAACATTTGTGTTCACCAATGCTGGTCATCCTTTCCCAGTGAGACATAAGTATTGAATTGAATGAAAGGGAAAAGAGAGCTTCCCTTTCTTAGAAATTCTAACTCAAAGTGAGTTCATTCATTTGTATGGAGAGAACATGAATATGTTACTAGTGTCCTTGGTGCTCTGCTCTGAGCAAGGCTTTTTTTCATTGAACAAACTATTTCTATATATCTTCCCTAACAGAAAGTGGCTGTGTTTTACTCACATCAGTGTCCTCAGCACATCCATTATAACTGGAACTCTATAGGTGTTGATTGAATGGGTGACTGGGAGCTGATGGTTCATTGTGAAAGGAAGATAGGTATGAAATGGCCATTTGAATCACAATTCTTAAAGACCTGACCTGCAGATAAAGTTGTGGAAAGGACAAAGCTGTATTAAATTCAAGTACATGCTGTGAAGAGGAAGGTCATGTCTATTTGGGCAGAGAGGAATTGAAAAGGATAATCAGCTTCTTCCTATCTCCAGTTGGCTTCCCCAAATATTCTAAATTTAGAGTAATTCTAAAGTTACTTGAATGATTATAGTAGATCGAAAGTAGTTTATAAAGTGGTAACTGTCAGAATAATACCTTTACTTACCTACTGAGATACTTTGGAGAATCACTTGACATCACTTAGAGCCACAATTCCATCTGAATTCCATACTTAAAAGACCTGAAATCATGTACTTTAGGTAGGAAAACTTTTCTGCTTAGGGCTATCATATTCTGCTGATACAAAAATAACAAGGCTGGCAGCTTCTTTTGATGGATGTGTGGCAGAATATTACTGTATTTTTCAGTGTATAAGATGCTTGAGGAGCATCTTATACATGGCACTAAGCTGAGGAGGGAACCACAAGGGTGTGTAGCTGCTTATACCTTGTCAAACAGGCTTCCTCCAATCACAAGCCATATTGCAATTGACGTCAGCTGATGCCATAATTGGAGGTGGAGGTAGAGAGTGGGCAGATGCAACAGAGCACAGAGACTAGAACATATTAAACGATAAATACAGTAAGCTATTGTCTTACTCTGCAAAATTCAAACCACCTATGCAAAGAAGCATGGAAATAGAACTTCAGAGAGACAATTTGGACCTCCTCCCACTGAGTGTCTGATCACACAGTGGAGAAAACAGGGAGAACAACTTACGATGCCAAAAAAGAAGGTCTTATGAGGAAAACCAGAAAAATGTTTAAAATATTGATTTCTTAATTTGGGGCTGGAAAAATAGGGGGCATCTTATACATGGAAAACATGTAACAGATTATTGTAATGCCAATATGGGATTGACTTTGCAGTAGGTTCAAGGAGAAGTACATGTTGACTCTCAGGAAATAAGCTGTTATCTAAATTAAACTATTTGGAGAAGGAACAAACCCAACAGAGAAAATTGCATTCTATATAGGACATTGGTATATTCAGTTTGCTCCAGCTTTAAAAAGTCTTGGTGTAGAAAAACTAAGTTCAAACAGCCTTGGAAAGAAATTCTGGGCATAAATAGTCAGTGTTAAGGAGATTTAGGAATAAGGAGGCTCCACGAGGGAGGAATGCATAGGTGAAGGCTTGGATCTGCCAGAAGGCATACATTCACAGAGAATAGAAAAGGTGCCACCGAATAAGGGGAGAGGAAGATATACATTTATAGAAGATAAGGAAAAGTCACAGAGTATGAGGAAAAAGGAAATAAATGTTCACAGAGGGTGGAGAAATGTGACAAATGACAGAAAGAGGAAAAGAGATTTTCACAGGAGATAGAGAAATGTTATAAGATAAGGGGGGAGGGAGGAGACCACATGGATTTTGGGCTTTGAAACTGATATTCTGCAAAAAGAGTGACCAATTAGAAGAGCACAGGATCATAAAGTGGGAAAGAGGTCCAATTAGAAGGGAGCATGCAGAGACAAAGAACTACAGCATTTATAAACCTTAGAAAAAGAGGCTTTGTGAGTTAGCCCCTTGGTGCCCCCTCCCTATGTGGGAGTTTGTATTTGCTTCCAATAAATTTCCACCCTTTTTCACCTACCACCTTTTGTCCGTGCTTCAGTATTTGAATCCATCTGGACAAAGACTAAGGAAAGAAATCTCCCTTGCATCCTGCGTAGGAAAACAACCTGAATCAGTCTGGTGGGAGAAAGGATTTGAGAAAGAACATGTGAGAGGGAGAGAAAGTGAGAAGGTCTCTGCTAGCAATGTTTGCAGAGAGGAAACTAGAGAGGGATGCCTCTGCTTAAGAATGATGCAGAAACTGTTTGTTGATTCCACCCCACCCCCACAGTATCTAGAGGATGGCGGCCCAGCAATCTACTGCTTATGTGAATAAAAAAGTGTCAGTCGAGAAAAGACGTGTACTCAGCATGCTCTTAAAACATCTGTTCTAGTAAAACACTTGAAAATAATCATGCACTAACAGGAGAAAAACAGCTGTGCATGAATCGATGAGCTCTACCACACTCACGCCTGGAATATACGTACAATAAAATCTTCAGCAATGGGCCCCTGAGGTATTTGGATCAGTGGACAGACTATTGATTTTGTGTAATTTTACTGTGAGCTGCTGTACGGAATACTTGTGCCTGGAGTCCAAGGGGAAGCTCCTACTCATGGACGTGTGACTGAAAGCCGTTTACATCAACTCTTTCAAAGCAATATATAAGCAAACATCACCCTCCAGGGAAGGTTTTGAAGCACCAAGAGGTGGTGTGTCTGCAACTAAGTTGTCTTGGAGATGCAGTTGCAGCCTTTACTTTCCTCCTCCCCTTGGCACTAAATTGTACTCCAAAGTGCAATCCTGTTCTTTATTCTTTTCTTTTGTCAACTCCCTTTAATATGATCAAATTTTCTTATTTGTAGAGGCAGAGTAATTCTCTGGGTTCCAAAGACATAGCCCAAATGGACCTCTGGGTGGAAAGGGCATTGAACTGAAAATCACTCTATTACGTCCTTTTCCCTTTCTCTCATCCTGTCCTGGGAAAGTAGTTGGAGTAAAGCAAGTGGGAATTTCCTTCCCTAAGGAGTAGAAAGTGTGATATAAAAAAGAGTAAACTCCATCTGTTCTTTCCCCACCGTATCTTTCCAAATTTTGTTTCTGCGAGTGCTCGCTCTGAAAATGGTTTCTTAAATTCACAGCCTGTTGCTTACATCCTATAATTGCAGTTAACACTTCAAAAAGTTATTTGAAGTTAAAAAATATATGGATCACCTCTCCTCCCCCAGATGTTGCTGATAACTGGGAGAGTCTGGGAAGGGCTTTTAGCTTCTCCTTCTGTCAGATGGTGAAAAGCACTGATTTCTAGGATTCTCTTGTAAGGTGCAAAGTGCTGGAGTACAATATTCCATCTAGGAGCGATTTTTTCTTGGGTTGAAAGAGCATTCCAAAATTTATCAGCCTTTGCTGGATTCAATCAGCCAGCCACTCGGAGCTGCTCGAGGCAGAGCTGCGCTTTTCGCCACTGACATGTGGAAAAGCAATCAGACACTGAATTATATGACTGGCTTTCTTTGTCTTCATCTGTTTAAAGTACTCACCGAGCCCCAGTGAAATAACAGTGCTGTGTGTGAAAGCCCTTGGAAAACCTCATTCATCATGAAGTTGGTAGGGAAACCTGAACAAATAGCTGAAGGGCTGACTTCACAAAAGGCAAGAACAGACAGTGTTTTGATGTTTTCAGGGATCGTGCTGTGAACATGGTTTTGCCTCCCCCGCCCCCACATCCACCTTCCAGGCTTTCAACATTTGGATCCTTCGACTTCAGTCAAGAGCAGACAGAAAGTGAACTACTCACAGAGGGTTAGTGTTGCAGCTATTACAATAATAGCATTTTCAGATCTTGACGATCTACTTTGAGAGCCCCAAATATATCATGAAAAGCAGTTTATGCATCTCTATGTATCAAGCACACAGACCTCTGCAAGGCCAGCTAAGCCAGGTGGAAGAGGCAGACCCTCCAGACAGGGATGGAGCCCATGTTGGCTTACTGCTGACCTCCCCTGTGGAGACGAGCTGCTCTGTAGGTGGTTGTTAATGGTTTAAACTTTCAGTTTGGCTTTCTCTGGGCACAGCCTGATTCTCACACTCAAGTCTCTTCATGCGGTATTTGGGCTTAGGGCATGTAAAGAAATGTTAATATTTGCTGAAGCCAAATAGAATTAATACTGTAATTTGGTTTCAGAAAGGTAATGCAGTATAAAAAAAAGGATGTGTCATTTTTAGATTATTTGTAATTTGGATAACCCACACAGTGGAACCTCCATAATGTAGATAGATTGGAGTAATTTTAAAGTATCTTTGATAGAAACTGTCAGTTCAGTTTCATTCTGAGGGAGAAAGGCAAGTCATTATAACGTTGGATTTCTTAAGGAGACACAATTGAATATCGTCTGCTTAGAGAAAAGAGAGTTTCAATTAGCTTAAAGTATGTCGCAATCCAGGAGGTTCCTGCTTTTGGCTCTGTGAGCCACTTGGTACTAGAAGTGAACTGGGATGTGTGTGTACATGTGTGTACGTGTGTGTGTGTGCAAATACTATGGTGGGGTGGGGTGCACTTTCATGAAGTCCACATTTCTGCAGAGTGGTGAATTTGATTTCAACTTGGAGCCTAATTAGACAGGTAGGCTACTTGTCAAAGGATGAGTAGTAATTCCATTTTTATATCCTGCCAGAAAGTGAAAAATCAAAAATTTAAGGTACAGATGAGAGCACAAAATGCTCAGGTGAGTGAAGCCACTCTAGAGAAGGGAGGTGGTATATTAGTGTGAGGCATTTTGCAAATCTCTTGAGGAATGCTATTGAAAAACCAGCATCTTATAAAGAATTTCAGTAATTACTGGATTTAGAGAAGGACCTTTTATTACTAAAAAAAAAAATTATCGCTGTGATATATGAAGTAACATGTATCCAAAGTAGCATGGGACAAAAATGTATTTACATATAGATGAACATGAGCAACACTGGGACAATGCCTGAAAAAAAGACTTCAGACTGATCCCAAATAGAGGCCACGCAGCTGCAAAGCATGAAGGGACCAAAGTGAACACTGGGTGTGATGAGAAAGTCTCTGTTTGTTATGTATTGTCATGTTTAACCTAATTGTAGATTGTAGATATTTCTCATTCTATCCTCTCGAGTCCAATTCCTTTCAACAAATCCTTTTGTTTTCTTTACATGGTTCAGGGTTGAAGAAGTATTCTAACTATTATAGCTAACTTTCTGTAACATAGGTTCTATTAAAATTCTGCATCCAGAACTGAAAAACCAGCTAAGCAGCACCACTCAAAAGAATGTAGCGTTAATTAGTGTTTTTAACAAGTAACTTGCCATATTTTCCCCCTAGTTAGCTGCACCTTTTCTGCATTCCTGATAGAAAATGATTAGATAACCAAATATAGATGACTCAGATAACCAAATGACAATCCTAGGATGATCTTTCTTAAAATGAAACAAGACAAAAGTCACCTGTAGCAAAAGAACACAATCAAGGTACTATCAGCATGGGGTGGTGGAACTGAAAATCACCCTAGGCCTCACTCTGCTCGCATAAATGGTTGACTCTTGGTAATCTCTCCTTATTCTGGGTATTGGTTTCCTCATCTGTAAAATAAGGAGGTTGACTAGATCACTGCTTCTTTCTAGTTAGTTG
The DNA here is from genome assembly GCA_004026805.1 of Lasiurus borealis. Taxonomy (NCBI): domain Eukaryota; kingdom Metazoa; phylum Chordata; class Mammalia; order Chiroptera; family Vespertilionidae; genus Lasiurus; species Lasiurus borealis. The sequence continues at coordinate 29,553 of PVJN01014779.1, read as the reverse complement.
TAAGATTATAGGATTTTTACAGAAACCTGTTATTCTAGAGCAGTGGTTGGCAAACTCCTAAGTCAACAGAGCCAAATATCAACGGTACAAAGATTGAAGTTTCTTTTGAGAGCCGAAAACCGACTTCTGTGCATGGGCCACGGAAGTTTCAATCGCACTGCGCGCCCACATGTGGTATCTTGTGGAAGAGCCACACTCAAGGGGACAAAGAGCCGCATGTGGCTCACGAGCCGCAGTTTGTTGACCACTGCACTAGAGAATTTCGTATGTATATATATATATGTCTCATATATAATTTCATTTACTGTATTTTTTCCGTGCCTAAGATGCTATTCTTTCTTAAATCGTTAGACTGAAAACAAGGGGCGTCTTATACTACATGGAAGTCAGCAGAGAAGGGAGCTGTGAGAGGGCCTAGTTGCCCATACCTTGTCAACAGGCTTCTTCCAATCAGGAACCTTGTTGTTACTGACGTCAGTTTATGCCGTAATTGGAGGTGGAGAGTGCAGCAGATGCAACAGGTACTGGAGTGTTCTGAGCCCATAAGGATGTAAAAAAATAGAAAGGCAAATATTGGTAAGCAATTGTCTTACTCCAAATTCACACTGAATGTAATCAGCTATGAAAAAGAGCAAGAAACAGAGCTGCAGAGAGACAATTTGGACCTCCTCCCACCGAGTTCATGATCAGACAGGAAGAACTATTCCTTAAGATGCCAAAAAAGAAGGCCTTAAAAGAAAAACCAGCAAAATGTTTAAAATATTGATTTCTTAATTTTGTGTTGGAAAAGTGGGGGGCGTCTTTTACACAGGGGCATCTTATACATGGAGGCGTCTTATAGACAAAAAAGTACAGTATATTGTATAACTATAATTTGTTTTCTCTAAGACTGTGGTCGGAAAACTATGGCTCATGAGCCGCATGAAGCTCTTTGGCCCCTTGAATGTGGATCTTCCACAAAATACCATGGCCTGGGCGAGTCTATTTTGAAGAAGTGGCATTAGAAGAAGTTTAGGTTTAAAAAATTTGGCTCTCAAAAGAAATTTCAATCGTTGCACTGTTGATTTTTGGCTCTGTTGACTAATGAATGAGTTTGCTGACCACAGCTCTAAGATAATGAATTATTTAACCAAGGATGCATCTTTTAAGATTATTCATAGTTTGGATAAACCATTAATATGAATTATACACTCCACCAGTCTGGCTGATTAAGGCAGAAAAGGAACTTAATAACAGAATATTGGGTAAGTCATAGAATCAATGGGGGAGAGGGGCTTAAAAACCAGGCTGGGGCCTTGCATCAGAAAAAAAAAATGCCCAAGATGATGTAACAGAACAGGCTTGGTAAGGAAACTGCTGAAGATTAACTGATGCTGCACCTCTGAGTTAGACCTGCATTTTGTCCCATTGCCATTGCTGCCGGAGGAGCTGGCCTCGTTCCCTCAACCCCAGCCCAGTGGGAACTCCTCACAGATCCTGCATCTTTGCACACTGATGTAAAGCTGAGGCATCTGTCTGGAATTCTCCCACCAGGATTTACAATGTGGAGAATTCTCCAAAAGTAAACAAGCCTTTTGAAAAATGACAAATGCTCGCTCTACCATCTGTATTAAGTTTAGTAGACAACTACTTTGCTCTGTGATGGAGAATATTTCTCTGTTGAAGTACATGAATTCAGCCTATCCCCGGTTAAAGCTCTCTCAGAGATCTATGTATCTCTTCCTTGTTAACATCACCTTCTCCATTCCCAGGTATTAAGCCTTTTCCAAATTTCTACCAAAACAATCCTCTCTCCCTTCTTCCTTTCCTCCTTCCCTCCCCTCCTCCCTCTCTCCCTCTCTTCCCTCCTTTCCTCCCTCCCTCCCTCCCTCCCTCCCTCCCTCCCTCCCTCCCTTCCTTCCTTCCTTCCTTCCTTCCTTCCTTCCTTCTCTCCTCCTTCCCTTCCTCCCTCCTTTCCTCCCTTTTTTCTTTTCTTCCTCCCTTCCCTTCTTCATTATTCTTAGGAATAAATAAGTCAGAAATCTATTTGTCTTTGGCTAGCTATCAACTGACTTGTAATGTTTAGCCTTAATTAAAAAAAATTCTTTATAAATTATTTGCATAACAGTGTGCTCAGGCATTTAGGAAAATTTTTAAAAATTTTGCTTTTTAAAAAATATTTTTTTATTGATTTCAGAGAGGAAGGGAGAGGGAGAGAGAAATAGAAACATCAGTGATGACAGAGAATCATGGATTGGTTGCCTCCTGTATGCCCCCTATTAGGGATTGAACCTGCAACCTGGGAATGTGCCCTGACTGGGAATCAAACCATGACTTCCTGGTTCATAGGTCGAATGTCAGCCACTGAGCCATTCCAAATGGGCTGCCCCCCCCCTTTTTTTTTTCAATTGCAAAGACGACCTGGATAAAATTTGGAGGTGGAAACAAAAGGCTTAGTTGAGGAAACATTGAAAACATTGCCCAGATGTACTCTCAGTAGGGTCAGAAGGTGTGATTGACATGGGGACCAGGAGGTATGTTTGGGTAGCCCCTTGAGGGGAACCTCTTTGAAAAAGGGGATGAAGGTTTAATTCTGTTCCATAAGACTCTGAGAATATTGCTGTATTGTCCAGTAATTGGTTTCAAAGACAAACTCCAGTGTGATATTGAGTCCCTTAATGTGCAGAACTTATGAGAAACATTGTTAGACTTTGTGTAAAAAATTACAGTGCTTATACAAGAAATGCAGCTCTTTGCCTCAAGTTGGAAAATTCTATGAAGATGCAATAAAACAAAACATAAGCTATTTCACATTAAGCCTAAAGAACATCAATAAGCGAAAATGACTGCTAATTGTGTATTGTCAGTGATATAATGCTGATGCCCTTTGGATGTCAGAGCTGGACCTTTTCTGAGTTTATTATCCCACTCACAGGGGGAAATGCATGTTCATTACCAGTGCTTAGAGCATCTGGCAAAGTAACCTCTAATTCTGCTTAAATGGAAATCGACAAAGCAGATACATGTTTTCCTGGTTCTTGAGAATTGGTCCCCTGGGGTGGCTCTTGTGACTCAGCATTCTTGAATTATGTGCCCTCCTCAGATCAGGGCTGGAACAGCAAATGCCATTCAATGGTTCCATCTGCGTAAATAAATCTAAGCCATATGAAGCTGACACAAATTGCTTTAGTCCATGAATTGAATGATTGCAAAGGACTGCCGTGGTCTGAACACTGCTTTATATAGTGACTTCAAGATCTAAGTCCCTTGTCTATACAAGGAGGTAAAAGATAGTGGTCATCAGAAGTCATGATTACATTTTGAATAGATAATATTATCTGGCTGGATTATAGACTTTGAGAGAATATGAATGCTAAAGCAGGAAAGAGTTCCTTCCTTTAAATCAATAGTTATTATACAGGTGGAAGGTCCTATGTTTTAACATGCTGGGGAAGAGGGGTCATTTTGTGAGGAATATTTTATATGTACAACAGCTAGACTCTCATGAAAAAATGTTTTTATTCTCCATCAGCCAAGATATCAGAGAGACTTCATAAAAATAAATTATTTTACTTTCCTGTATCGTATTTACTTCATCAACAATTTCGCTATGATTCTGAAGGAATAATCTTGAGGTAGATCAGTGTTGATAAAATTTACTTAAGTTGCTGATAGCAATCCAGCTGTGCACAGGAGCTGAACTTTAAAAGATTGTAGATGGAGGCGAATCCCAGAAGAATCCCGCCTTGTTGAGCTCCGGATACTGTGAAACTCTCAGTTTGTCATTGTGTCAGTCCTGGAAGAATATCCTAGTTGGTGCTAACAGAAGTCATCGGGTAAATTGGGCAAAGATGAGCAGAAAGAAAGAAGGAAAGAGGATTATTTTGGGCCAATAACATGATAGTGAAGAAAGGAACAAATGAATGAAAAGGCAAGTGGCAGTGGCTAAGTGGAGGGTCGGGTGCAATCCTACAAGCTATCGCACACACAATAAATATGGGGGAGTTCTGACCTTTAGCATTCTGTATGGACAAGGGGTGTGATGTGCAGAGCCTGGCTGGGTCTTCCTGGAGGTAGCTTTTTGAGCAGTGGAGGGTTCAGATGGTGGCTCCATCTACTTTTGCTTCTGCTGCCCCTGGAACCAACTCTTTATTTGTGGAATATTTAGTCTTGCCGGGTATCAGGATAAAGCATCGGTGTATAGTATATCATTTTCCAGTTCCAAAGATTTATTCAAAATGTGGTGGCATGTTAAAGTTGCATGGCTGGGCACCAGGAGATTGACCTTCTCCTTTAGTCAGCCATCAACTAGCAACTCACATGACTTTCTAACTGTAGGATGGAAATAAGACATAATTCATAGGTTTGTTGTTAGAAGTAAATAACTTGACTATAGAGACCTACCCCAAGTCAGGCAAATAGCATGCTATCATGCCAACTGCCTTTTATTCTCTTTCTAGTTAAACTAGTTTCTGCATTTATAATAATTATATTTTAAAAAATTCCTTTCAGCTGGAATATTTAATATAAATTTTGTCCATATTCTGAACTTTATGGTTTTGGAGTTTATCAACAGAAGTTGTATTTGATTTATTGCTTTATTCTTATTTGTTATTTTAGCATCTAATGTAATACTTTACCCCTAGTGAGTGCTCAGAAGTTTTATTGAATTAATCATGGGACTACTAAAGGGCAAGCTACCATATTGGAAATAAATATTTTCAGATTGGAAGACTTTCCATGATGCAAAGTAACATAGGCAACGAAAACATCAAGAAACCATAGTTTCTCTAGGGAACAAATGAGTCCAGGAAATATAGCTCAAGCGGCATTGCCAGATGTGTTCTCAAGTCTGACAAAACGTTTATTTCCTGGCACACAAAGGATTTATTTAGGTTTTTCTCATAAGATCAAGATCTCAGTATGAGTTTTATGGGCAATGCTTACTTTGAAAGAATTCAACTTATCCAGAGCAAATAAATGCTCCACTTGCATATTACCTGTCTAAGGTGAACTGAAACACAGACGGACTGAAGTAGGCACGCTCATTTGTTTTTTCCCCAAAGCAACGTTTTTTTCAGAAATAATGTTTTCAAGTCATTTGCAACACGGTTTTTCTATTCTCACCTTTTATATATGGGTTTGGTAGGCATGTAAATTTTTCAAAGAATATAAAATAAAATCTGAGTGAGTGGAGACATACAGGAGACAGGTTTTTGTCTTTATATTTTTTACACTTTGGGGAGGAGATCTTAATTCCCTGTCCTATTCCAGTGGGCACTGCTGGTAATTAAAAGCTAAGCTAGAGGTGGATAATTTGGAATATGACAGACCACTTCAAAATTGTTAATTATGATTAAAATTGGCTTCCATTGTTAGTTCTAGTGTCTAGTTGTACTAGTGGGTAACAAAGGAAGAAAAGTATAGAAACCACAAAAAAGCCTAGTACTCTGGGGCTAGATCCCTTAAGTCTGGATCTGGTCTCTGAGTTGACTATGTATGGTCTTATGTGAATTACTTCACCTCTTTTCGTCATTCTTAAAAAGGAAAATAATAGGATCTATCTTTTGAGGATTAAAAAAAATAATCTATGTAAGAGACTTGGAAGAGTGTCCGGATAATAGTTGCTATAATGTAACTAGACAACCAAGGGGTCAGGGCTGCCTGTCCCTACTTGAGCCAATTAAGCAGAGAAAGGGTTGAATCATATTGGAGTGTTTATTCCAATAATGCTGGCAGTATGGGAGAGCTGTCTCTCACCCACAGAATCTGCTCTGACCACCCCCCTTGCCAGTTGGCTGGCTATATACACAGAAGGGAGGAGATAGCTACAAGTGTAACATGGAAAGGGCAGGATAGTCTGCAGTCCAGCCTTCAGGGACTGGAAGTCCTATAACAAGGTGGCTAATTTTCTGTGATGTTACTAACAGCTCAGCCCATTCCTGGGACCAGAGAATGGTCAGCCTTCCTGAGAAACCGCCCAGAGGTGGGGGGTGTGGGTGAGGGTGGGGAAGGGTTTGGGCACAGCAACCAAGTCAAAGCGTGTCCTGTCCTTGGTCTCTTTCTTTTCTAAGTCATAAAATCCATCAAGGCATTTTATTTTTTTACAGCCTTGTTTCATACTCCAGTTTCCCAGGGTCTGTAAGAAAACTTCTTATCTATCGTTAGTAAGGTGAATAATTATTAGCCAACTGTGACTCTATTCTCATTACATGCCCTTTCTCATTCTCAGTCATAGTAGTGGTATTAGTCCTGTGTGCTGGTGGTGAGTATGGCTTTTGCATTTCGAACCTTGTAACATTTTTCTTCTTCATAACAGTAGTGAAACACGGGTCCCAAAGTTGGGGAATTTATGAGTGTACGCCATGTGCATTCATGGGTGATTTTTTTTCTTTTAGGTGACTGAGCAGGTTTTATTTTAGAAAGTTAAAGTCATTACCTTTGAAACATCCTTCAATAATCCAATTTGAATAAAAGCCAAACAATAAAGAACAATATTCCTCACTGAGGGGGAAAATGTGCAGTGGGCATGTGTAATAAAGGAACATATTATGGAGTTAGGATAGAAAGTTAAATGTCTGCAAGTGGATAAGAGAGTTCACCCAGAAGGATAATGACTTGGGAGTTCCAGAAGTTTCTGTATTTGGTGAAATACAGTGTGATAGCATTTTCCAGGCTTCTTTATATACTAGAGGCCCATTGCACGATATTCGATATTCTGGATGGAACTGGAGAGCCTTATGCTTAGTGAAATAAGCCAGTCAATGAGGGAGAAACACCACATGATCTCACTCATTGGTGGACAATAAAGAACATTATAAACTGATGTACAAAAGGATAGATACAGAGGCAGTAAAGCCTCAAACAGACTGAAATTATAGCAGGAAGATTAAAGTTAGGTGGGGTAGATGGGAGAT
>PVJN01014779.1:0-22557 GCA_004026805.1 Lasiurus borealis | reverse complement strand
ATACTCACTCTGATTGGCTGTCAGCTTACATGTTTGTGTATTATTAGGTAAGATTTGTATATGCTTGCTGAAAATCTGAATATGCCACATGTTTTTTTCAGAGCCACAGTGGAACACTGGACAGAGGTAAGGAATAAAATCAAATCCTCAAATTTAATTTCTAGGCAGAGAATGGTGAGGAAAGTAACAAGTAGGCTCCTCATCAACAAATTGATGATGTGGGGAAAAAACAATCTGTCCCTAAAGAGATTGGTAGAATTTAGATGCATCGGGGGCATAAAAATATGGTTTTCAGAAGTTGGTCTCACTGAAATAAATCAGCCTTATTTTTCTGTATAAGAGTTGACAATGTGTTAGAACGCTTTTCAATACTCTGTAATTTATTTTTTCTCACTTATAAAATAACATGTGCTTCTTTCACGCAGACATGGTTTTGGTTCGTAACTCGGTCACTTACTAATAGTAGGACTGCGGGCAAGTGGCTTGACCTTGCTGCATCTGAATCTTGGTATCTGTGAAATGAGAACAAAAATGCCAGCCACACAGAGAAGGGCAGTGGGGAAGGGATCAATGCCTGGGAGTAGTAAGCATTCAACACGTTAGCCATTGTTATTGTAGGTCTGATCACGCTTCCCCAACAGTCTCTCAGTCTTTTTTCCATTTCTATTTTACATTTCAAAGCCTACAGAAATAAATTAAGATAATTGAAAATAGGAAGTTAAACATTTTAGCAAATAGTTTTAATATCACTGTAAGAACTGTGAGTGTGAAAAGGAGAAAAAAAAAGTTTTTTTTTTTTTGAGATTTCATAACCCAGATCCCTCCCCTGTATATATTCTTGAATGTTTCTGAAAGGTAAACCAATAGTGAGATAAATGAACACTTCTTTATACTTAGAAGATGGATAGTTAGCAACAGATTTTGAAAATCTTACATATATTCATGTTTTACATCAGTTTCTTGATAACTCTGCTTTTTTTTGTTGTTGTAGAAAAGGGAACATTTTAATTTGCTACAGATGTGTCATGAAAACTGTTATTAGAGTAAAGAGGAAATACATTTGGAAGCAGTTGCACAAAGGTTAACTTGTATTTCTAAGGGAAAATGTATACATGCAGCAAAGTAATAAAGGAAAGCTGAATTTCCCTGGAGGGGGACTAGGTCGAATAAAATCTGCTACATTATCCTTCAATCAGCCACTTAAAAATTTTAATTGTGTAGACTCTTAATCACAAGGAAAGTAACCTTTGCTTTCCTTTGTGGAGGGGAGGGGGGAGAGCTGCCATGACTACCATCCTTTTTTTTCTGCATCTTCAGAAGAATTCTCTTGTTTCAACATTTCTGTGAGGCTCCTGTGCTCCTCCGGGCTCTGCACGTTGGCTTTCAGGCTCATTATGCAGCAAAGGAAAAAAGCAAGCAGTGATGAATAGGCCTTGCACAAGCAGGTACTTGGCGATTGTAAAATGCCTCCAAGCTCGCCCCACTCCACATCCCTGTAGTGTGTGCAGGCAGGGCCTCCAAAACACTTGTTGTTGAACAGCCCCTGACTCAGCAAACCTCTGTGGCTCATTCCTCTAGCTCTTTCTTTTAAGTAGTACAGTGGCACAGCATATGTCCTTCTGGAAACAACATAAATGGGTGTGATATGTAGGGCTGACTTTTTTTTTTTACACATTCAGTAGCAATCAAGGGAGTTATATAGTGTGATAACATTAGATTTTATGACTCTGAAATTTTGACTTTCCACATATCTCATGAAGGAACTTACACTTATTTGAGATTCATAAGATTTTCTGGGTTTGGGATGAATTGGGAACCGAGAAGATGAAGAGAATCAGTAAAAGATATCCACACTTCTAAAGTCCGAAGGAAGCAGGGGCACTGCGGGCGTGTGTGCACAAGGACTACTCCAGTGATTAGCCAATCCCTTGAGACTCAGGGGCCATGGAGGGCGGGGCTGACTGGAAGATAAGGCGGTCCCCTAAGCCCTGAAACTCCACCTATCCCAAGCTCAACAGAGGCTTCTTTGGTTTTGCAAGTCTGGGATCATAAGGCTGAATTCAACACAGAAGTTTCCCCAGCATAGTGAAAATGCTGAGACAAGGGAAGGGATCACAAACAAAAGAAATGGAGGAAAAAAAATGGCTGGATATAGAGTTCAAAACCATGCTTATAAGGTTTTTCAAGAATATGCTAGAAAAGATGGATACATTTATCAAGTCCCAAGAGGAGATGCAAAAGGACCAACTAGAGATGCAAAAGATCCAACTAGAGATGATGGATAAATTTAGTGAATCCCAAGGGGAGATGAAAAAGGACCAACTAGAGACACTGACTGAAATAAAAACTATTATACAGAGTCCTAACAGCAGACTAGAGGAAGGCAAGAATCAAGTCAAAAATCTGAAATATAAAGAAGCGGAAAACACTCAACTGGAAAAAGCAAGAAGAAAAAAGAATCCAAAAATGTGAAGATAATATAAGGAGCCTCTGGGACAGCTTCAAGTGTACCAACATCAGAATTGTGAGGGCGCCAGAAGAAGAGAGAGAGCAAGATACTGAAAACCTATTTAAAGAAATAATGACTGAAAACTTCCCACATCTGGTAAAAGAAATAGACTTACAAGTCCAAGAAGCACACAGAACCCCATATAAAAGGAATCCAAAGAGGACCACACCACATCATAATTAAAAAATACCCAGAGCAAAAGACAAAGAATATTAAAAGCAGCAAGAGAAAAACAGTTCATTACCTACAAGGGAGCACCCATACGACTGTCAGCTGATTTCTCAACAGAAACTATGCAGGCCAGACGGGAGTGGCAAGAAATATTCAACGTGATGAATAGCAAGAGCCTACAACCAAGAATACTCTATCCAGCAAAGCTATCATTCAGAATTGAAGGGCAGATAAAGAGCTTCACAGAGAAGAAAAAGCTAAAGGAGTTCATTAACTCCAAACCAGTATTATATGAAATGCTGAAAGGTACTCTTTTAGAAGAGGAAGAAGAAAAAGGTAAAAGCCAAAAAATTATGAACAACAAATACATATCTATCAACAAGTGAATCTAAAAATTAAGTGAATTAAAAATTTGATCCACAGAATAAACTGGTGAATATACTAGAATCAGGAGCACAGAAAGGGAGTGGACTGATAATTCTCAGGGGGAAAGGGGTGAGGGGTGTACAGGGAGAGACTGGACAAAAATCATACACCTATGGATGAAATCAATGGGAGGGAGGTAAGGGCTGAGAGAAGGGTGGGAGCTGGGAGGAGGAGTGCTATGGAGGGAAAAAAGAGAAACAAATGTAATAATCTGAATAATAAAGATTTAATTTTTTAAAAAAGAAATAGACATTTAATAAACTATTTGCATTATAGTATACAACTTGATATTTCAATATATGAATATACCTGTGAAACCACCACTGCAATTAAGGTAATGAATATACTTCTCTCTTTTAAAATTTCTCTTGTGTCCTTTGCAAACCTTCGGTCATTCACAGGCAACACCTGATCTGCTTTTTTGTAAGTATACATAATTTCCAAGTTTTATGTAAATACAATTGTGCATTTTTTTCTACTTATTTGGCTTTTTCATGAAGCATTTTATTTTGAGATTCATCCATGTTATTCATAACATCAGTCATTCATTACTTTTTGTTGTTGAGTAGTATTCCGATATGTGTGGTGTGTGTGTGTGTGTGTGTGTGTGTGTGTGTGTGTAGTATGTATATATTACATGTGGTAAATGTTCTGTTGGTGGACATATAGATTATTTCTATTTTTTTTGCAGTTGCAAATAAAGCTATAAACATTTGTGTACATGCTTATGTGTAAACATATGTTTTAATGTTGCTTTGGTAAAAACTTAGGAGTGGAATGCTGGACCATATGGTTAATTTTCTTATTGAGATGTAATTCATATACATAAAATTCATCCCTAGAAATGATGTAATTCAGTTGGTTTTAGTATATTCACAAACTTATGCAGTCATCAGCATTTTCTTACTCCAGAACATTCCTTTATCACCTGCCCTGTAGGTCCCAGGAAGATACACACAATTTCTGTGGGAAGCGGCTTGTCAATGTATCCATGATTAGGTTAAGATAAGCATTGCAGTGATGATGAAATATTCTACTCTTATAAATGTTGACATGGATTAACAAGAAGTGCTGGTTACTAAGCATAACAAACCACTTTCCATGACTTCTTAAAGCAAGTGACTGTTATTTCCCATTACAATCAACTTGAACTCTATACTGGTAAAGTGTATTGAGAAAACCAAAGGTGGTCAATCCACTATTTACTACTCTCCTCTTTTTCTTTTTTCCTCCCAACTTGCTTTTCTATCTCCTACAAAACAGAACTAGGTATACACTTTAGACATCCTTGCCTGTTTCCTGTTTTTGTAAAGTAGAGACAATAATTGTATCTGTTTTACAAGACTACTATGAGGACTGTGTGAGATAATGCATAATAAAGTGCTTAGTAAAGTCCTGGCTTACTCATTGTTAAGTTTTAAAAACATTATTATCATTATTATTGTTGTTTACTTGTAATTGCTTAGATTTTCCCCCACTTGCGTTTGGCTTTGACTCACATTGTCCTGAGTAGAACCTCTCACATCATGTAACACACTGAGGCTGAAATGTGTGACTCACAGAATCATCCGATCTTGTGAACAGTCACATTAAAATGAATACTAAATCTGGGCAAGAATTGATTGGGAAAATAATCCCCAAAGTCTGAATTCAGTAATTAATTTCATCCGCTATGAAAAATGTTAGAATTATTTGGTCCTTGGTATCAATAAAGTAAAGCAATTGTTAATGACTTGAGAGAGAGCATCAACATAGCCAGAGAGCCCCAGCTGCGTGTTGACAGGAGCCTTGGCATGGAATGGATGTGATGGTTTGGGGTGGCATGCCATTCGTCAACAGTGTTTCCACACCTGGCACCCAGCCCCTATCATAAGCTTTGCTGATAGGCAGTAATCTAATCTGGTGTTCTATTTACTGTGTTTTTCTCTTCTCAACACAACTCCAGCTTCCTTTTGGTTCAGCATTTTGGCATTTGTAATCAGTACATCACATTCCATCTTGATGACTTTTTTGGTCTTAGAATAATTAAGGTTGGGAACCTTCACAGTGAGTTTGACTATTGTATACTTGTCTTTCTCATTATCTCAGTCAACAAGCACTTAACAGCTCTCCCTCTCAGTGGTCCATAGATCACATGAGCCTCTTGTGTATATGTCAGGGTAACTGACACTTCATTTGGTTGCCCTGTATATATGACAGCATTCTCAACTTCTAAGGGCTTATTTGGAAGGGATTGTATATGCCAGACTTCCTAATGTTTTCTTGGCATCTAGTCCTTGTCTAAATTCTGAGAAAGAGAAAATAGTCTGAACAAATACCCAGTGAGCTGTTTTTATAAAAATATTCTCTTTATGACATACTATTTGTTTAGTCTCTGCCTTTCCCCAGAGGTAAACTCCATGAAGCAGTGACTCTGGCTCTTTCATGTATTGCTGTTCCCCCACTCCTCCCCTGGAACACTTCCTTCTAAGACTTCAGTAAATATTTGCTGAATGAATAAGTGAGATCACTCTCTATATTTTTGGAGCATTGATTAAGATCTAGCATGTGTTTGGACCTAGAATTATCAACTAACTCTAAAGACTAGTTACTTATCCTAATGGAACATATCTTATATTTGGGGAGTGAGATGCAGTAAATAAAAAATAATTATAGATTGGTACTATAGATTTTGATTAACTGCTAGGAAGCTCTATATGATTAAATGATGAAAGACTGACTGGATGGAATGGGCAAAGTCAATCTGAGGAGACTAGCCACATGAAAAGGTGGAGGTAGATTATTCCAGATAGTACAAACTTGGAGTGGGGGAAAGAGTTTGGAATATCTGAGGAACAGAGAAGAGACCAATGTGGCTGAAAGTGAGCAAGAAGGTAATGAAATGAGGCAGAGATATAGATGAATCACTTTATGAGACCCATAGAGCATGGTAAAATAAAGTGCAATGGTAAGCCACTCAGGGTTTTGAGCAGGAAGGGTGACATCTGATTTATGGCTTCAAAATAGCATTCTAAAAGCTACATTCAAATTGTATTGAAAAGTACTGAGTGGAAGCAGGGGAATTAATTAGAATTTTCAGGAGTCCAGTGACTTGACTAAAGTGGTGGCATTGGGGATGGAGAGAAGTGGATTAATTTGAAACGCACTGGAAGTACTGACTCAATGTGCTTATGGATTCAGTAAATGGTAGGAGATGAATGAAAGTTGAATAAAAATGATTTCCAGGTATTGGAAGCTACACTTGGGCAAATGTTAGGCCATTCAGTGGCTAAGTGGTTATACACTGAGATGGGGATGACTTGAGGCAGGTTTTCCAGTGAAACAGAATTTTCTCGGCCCCCACCCCTCTCTCTGACTCTTTCTCTTCTGATATGCTTTCTCTATTTCTACTCTATCATCTGTGTTGTTTCAATCCCTTGACTTCCTATTCATGTGGGAGAGAAAACAACTTTCTACCAAAAATTCTTATCTTCACTCTCATGGAGACAGTTTAGGTCACACCCTCATACTGAATGAATTATTGGCATAAGAAGAATTTGCTGATTGGCTTGACCTTGGGTTTTGAACTAATCACTAGCAAGGGAGAAGAGATTATCCTCATTGATTTGGTCAATTCAGGAACTATTCCTGAAACAGGGGTCAATATTTAAACTCTATTTCTATTATATAATGAGAAGAATGTGGGATGCATATTGAGGATTTAACCAAATGTTAAAAATAGTCTTTCCCTTGAATAGCTTAACATCTAAATTATCTCCTCCTCAAATAAATACCCTTAAAATGCTCACAGTAGCATAAAATACATTCACTGTTTCCCAAAATGGGACAGCTCAAAGTCCCCAATTGTTTTGATTCCAGGTCCATGGTTGAATTCCTGTTCTTCCTGTCACATCTAGATGTGACTTCTCATTGTATTAAGGCTAAACACTATTATCTCCCTTCAACATATTTATTAAAAGTACTGAAGAAAGAACTGAATAAGCTCAATGAAAATTCTACTTGGAAAAGGGCAGTAGCCCACATGGTTCACTGGTACATAGCCTAAACCACACCTGCTGGCTGGAAACAGTGAGAGCTTTCTGACTTGGTAGCGCCTAGTGACCTCTTACTTTACACATAACAGCATCTAATTCTGCTCTCTGGAGTACACTCACTTGGTCAGTCCTCCTCTATCAGCTCATTGTGGATGAAAAAGGAGTTCTATGGAAAGTGACCATAAAGGGTAGTCTGATCTAAATTCCTAACAAGGCAGGTCATAGCTCTTTATGGTTAAGCTAAGTCCATAAGTATTTTTAATTTTTGCTATGAAGTACCATACTAGATTTTAGTGGGGCCATGGTTTGTGAGTTAAGGACTTGAGTGGCTTAGCAACAAGTTCTCTGTTTCCTAGAATCTGAGTTTAATGGCCTCTATCTACATTTGGCCTGTCCCTGAAAGAGATTTGAAGCAATAGCCTTGGGTTGGTGGGTAACAATAGTTGTATCATTTTCAGGTAGAGAATATTTAAAAAGAGTTGCCTGAGCCTGAAGTTTTTCTTGTTCTTTAATATTATATACTTCCAAATCATCTACCCTCCAATCTATACTACCATTAATGTTTGTTAAGGTAGATAATTCAATATTTCTAAACTATACAATTTTTTATTATCTATTACAGAAAGGGGCCTTCCTAATGAAGCTGTTTTTTCTTCCCTCTGTGTTTACAGTGGCTTGCACTCAGCCTGTTTGTCTCTTTCTTGTAAGACTTCATTGATGGCTTCAAGACGTATTATAAATACTCTAACCACATTTCTTTCTAAGTCCCCAATTTCTATAGCCTTTGTAGGCACATTGACTGAGTTTTAGCACAAAAGAGGCCATAGTTTAACATCTTCAATATGATATAAAACTACCAGAGAGAACAATAGAGGAAATAGAGTCTTCCCTGTTCTGTATCCTTCGTCTTCTATATAAACCAAATATGTTTTCTATCGTCCCTTATTTCCTGGCATCAAAATCTATATTAGTTAAAATACACTAAGTTGAAAATAATAGAAATTTTGCAGTGGGGGAGCAAGTCACAATTCAATCAGGGCTGGGTATGAGCCTCAGGCTGCTGTGATTCAGGGTTATATGTGGCAGCCAAAATAGTCCAATTGGAGATAATCCTGGGAGATTATGATGCTGGAGCTGTCAGGGGCCATTATGTGAAGCTAGAGGAAGCAGCCAACTCAGTGGAAGTCAGAGCCAAAAGTTGGAGAGAAACCAAGTTCTGATGACATCATTGGACCTCTAAATCCAATCATGTATGGAGGAGCCAGCATTATTTCTGGCCTTTCAACTAAATGAATCAGTCCTTTTTTTTTCTTCTTCTTCTAAAGCTGGACTCTCTGTTTAAGTCAACAGTTTAGGCTCCTAGGTTGATCTTAATAATTGGATTATGAGAAGTCACTCAAACTCAATTATATAATTTTAGAGATGAAAGGGACATTTAAGATTATTTAATCCTATTGCTTCATTCCCTTGTTGTGTGTGTGTGTGTGAGTGTGTGTGTGTGTGTGTGTATTTAAAATTGTCACCCATGGATATGCCTTTATTGGTTTTATTTATTTACTTACTTAATAAAATTTTAAAAAAATATTTTTATTGATTTCAGAGAAGAAAGAAGAGGATTGTCTGCCTTCTGCAATCCCTCCATTGGGGATCAAGCCCACAACCTGGGCATGTGTCCTGACCGAATCAAACTGTGACCTCCTGGTTCATAGGTCTATACTCCAGTGAACTCAGTTACATTGACCAGGGTGTCCACGAGTTCATAATATTGAGAGACTAAAAGTCCCATAGGTGTGGTTGGTGTACTTCACTATATATAGCATGATGGATTGGCCATTTGTTTTTGTTGAGGACACTAAAATGTATTTTTCTATAGATCTTTCCTCCAGTAGGATTAACTTTCTCCAGATAAGAGTTCTTTGATATCCCATCTTCTCATTAGGGTTTTTATTTTCTTTGATAGAGCAATATTTTATAAACAGTGATTTTAAATTTTTGGTGAGGTATTACACATATCTCAGAGTTAGAGAGGTCTGAAGTGACTGAAGGGTTATATGTAAATTATTTTTTAATGTAAAATTCTTTTAAATATGTCTTTATAATATCTTTTAGTAAAGAGTCTGAATTAGGGCTTTTACAGATTTGAAAAGACAAATACCCTTTCTGATAGGATAAAACTCATACAATGAAGATAATAGCAATTGCATCAAGTAAGCAATAGTAAAATCAGAACAATGCTTCTCATATTATATATTAGAGTCCTGGTGCATGAATTTGTGCACCAGTGGGGTCCCTTGGCTTGGCCTGTGGGATTCTGGATGAAACTGGCTATCTGACATCCCCCAAGAAGTCCCAGATTGTGAGAGGGCGCAGCCCAGGCCAAGGGATCCCACTGGTGCATGATTAGGGCTGGGGAGAGGTGCGGGAGTTTGGTCAGCCAGGGAAGGACCACAGGAAGGCTCTAGGGTGTGTCTGGCCCATTTTGTTCAGTCCTGATCCGCCAGACCCTGGCAGAAAGCTAACCTACCATTCAAAGCATCTGCCCCCTGGTGGTCAATGCATATCATAACAACTGGTTGACCAGTCAACTGTCTGTCCCCTGGTGGTCAGTGCACATCATAGCATGCAGTTGAGTGGCCTTAGCACATTATTAGCATATTATGCTTTGATTGGTTGAGTGGCTGACTGGCTGACTGGCTGACTAGACGACCAGACACTTAACATATTAGGCTTTTATTACATAGGATTAATAGCAAACTTAAGAGAATCTTACTATGTTTCCTAGTTTTTATGTAAATATAAAAGAAAAAAATAATATGAAACCAAGGTGAAAGTGTTTACTAAACCTTAAAGGTGATTATGTTAGTCTGTGTATAATTGTCTTTGAATGATTTTTGTAAGGTAGGAGATTAATATTCACTATGGGGTCTTGTTTCCTTTGTGGTACCCAGCATGTGCCTAAGTTGATTTACTCTATTAGATCAGTTGTTTGGTTATTTATTTATTTTTTTTGCATGTGTATGTAGCTGCCTGGATCTGGCGCAGTACAGCATTAAATAATAGCACAATTTTTGCCTCTTTTTCTTATTGGAAGGAAAAAATCAAAGTGTTAGAGCCATACCAATGTTATTTGAGTAAGAAAAGTCCAAACAAGTAAACAGGGAATTATACTTGTTGTATATTTTTATTGATGTTTTAATGTCCCTTTAGTACTGAACCCAGCTATTATTTCCTTGGTATATCATGTAAGGTAGGAGGCAGTAAATATCCCATCTGTTTCATCATTAGGTTACTTGTGTGCTTCTTTGGGAGACTCTGTTTTGAATTGGAAAAAATAAGATCTTGTGCAAACAGGCAATTGCCTTTACTTAGCATACAAACGTTTATAGCATGGTGGATTAGTTGTGGATTTCTTTGAATTTCAGTGTCTTGAAAAAGCTTGGAATTCTGCCCTAACTGCTTTGGCTCAGTGGATAGAGCTTTGGCCTGCAGACTGAAGGGTCCCAGGTTTGATTCTGGTCAAGGGCATGTACTTTGGGTGTGGGAACATCCCCAGTAGGGTATGTGCAGGAGGCAGCTGATTGATGTTTCTACCTCTATATCCCTCTCCCTTCCTCTCTGTAAAAATCAATAAAATATATTTTTTAAAAAGCTTAAAATTCTAATCCAAATGTGTACAATGGAACAGTAAATAAGTATCTTAGAGATTTGTAAAAGAATTCTTCCTAATAAATTAATATATTTCATTATTAGATATTAGAAGCCTTGTGCATGAATTTTGCCTGGTCTGTGCCTCTCACAATCTGGGACCCCTTGGGAGATATCAGAGAGCCAGTTTTGGCCTGACCCATACAGGCTAGGCTGAGGGACCACATCAGTGCATGAATCCAAGGCCTCTAGTATGCATATAAGATCTTTGGTTAATCTCTTCCTGCCCTCCCTCTTCTCCCCTTCCCTCTGAGATTCATCAGTCTGTTCCACGTTTCCATGCCTGTGGTTTCCATTCCTGTGTTGAGCATTTGCCCCCTGGTGATTAGTGCATGTCATAGCTACAGGCCTGCCAGTTGCTTAGGCTTTTATATATTCTTGAAGCCTGGTGCACAAAATTTGTGCACGGGGGAAGGGGATGTCCTTCAGCCCAGCCTGTTCTCTCTCTAATCTGGGACCGCTACCTGGATTGGGCCTAAAAGGGCAGTCAGATATCCCTCTCACAATCCAGGATTGCTGGCTCCCAGCTGCTCACCTGCCTGCCTTCCTGATTGCCCCTAACCGCTTCTGCCTGCCAGCTTGATCACCCCCTAACCACTTCCCTGACAGCCTGATTGATGCCTAACTGTTCCCATGCCAGCCTGTTTTCTCCTAACTGCCCTCCCCTATGGGCCTGGTCACCCCTAACTGCCCTCCCTGCAGGCCTGGGCCCCCCAAACTGTACTTCCCTGCAGGCCTGGTCACCCCCAACTTCCCTCCTCTGCTGGCCTGGTCACTCCTAACTGCCCTCCCCTGCAGGCTTGATCACCTGCAACTGCCCTCCCTTGCAGACCTGGTCCCTCCTAACTCCCCTCCCCTGCTGGCCTCTTGTGATGGCCATCTTGTGTCCACATGGGGGCAGTCACTTTGTGTGTTGGAGTGATGGTCAATCTGCATATTACTCTTTTATTAGATATGATAGAGGCCTGCTGCACCAGTGGGAGCCAGATGGTTTGCCCTGAAGGGTGTCCTGGATCAGGGTGGGCATTCCCTTGGGACGTGGGTGGCCTGGGCGAGGGGCCTGTGGTGGTTTGCAGGCTGGCCACGCCCCCCCCCCCCCCCAGTGACCCAAGCAGAGGCCCTGGTATCTGGAATTTATTTATCCTCTATAATTGAAACTTTGTAGCCTGGAGCAGAGCCAAGCCTTCTGCTGGCACAGCCATTGAAACTTTGTTGCCTTAAGTGGAGGCCTGGCCGGCCAGGATGTGCAGAAAGCTTGGCTTCCTCCATCACCAGGGGCAACCCAAGCCTCCCTCCTGCTCTCTCTGTGGCTGTAGCCATCTTGGTTGGGTTAATTTGCATACATGCTTTGATTGGCTGTGGCTGGTGGACATGGCTTGTGGGTGTGGTATGGTCAGTTTGCATATTACTCTCTTATTAGATAGGATAGATATTATCCAGAATTTGAAATTGATTATTGCATGTTCCAGAAATTAAATTGTATTTGGATTAGCAGCTCTATGTGAAAATTGGTGGTCTGGCACTTGTTAGTAAATTTAAAATCCATTGTGATATGGTAGCAGGATTGGAAAACATTATGCAAAATTTTCATAAAGTAAAACAGAAATTAAGAAGATCTCTCATATACAGATAGCAATGCTTTCTCCTTCTTTCCCCCTTCCCCCTGACCCAAATCACAGTAACTAAAGTGAAGGAGCTAGGTCCCTATGAGCTGAAAAGTCATTGCTCAACTGGAGAAGCCTTTCTACATTTGCAAACATCCAACATAAAAATCGCTGATGACCTTTATGTGCTTCTTCAATCTGAAACTGCCTGAAAGTAATACTTAATTTTTACACAATTTAAATTTTAATTTAGAATTTCACATTGGGCTATTAAATTTAACTTTGGGCATGCTAATAAGTGCTTGGTGGAAGAATTATATTATGCAGTCAATTAAAGAAGAAGCAGAACCATTCTAACCTTGGGGTGACAAAATAGGGCAATTCCTCAGGAACTAAGCTCTATGGTTCTTGCTTCTCCCCCATCTCTGGTCTTGGGCAATGATAGCAAAAGGCAGCTGGTTGGGCAGAAAGCAGTAGCTCTGCCAGCTGGTATAAAAATAAGGAAAAGAGTGAAAGAGACATCACTCTTCCTCTATGATGGCCTTCCTTCCCCTCTCTCTCATATACAGATAGCAATGCTTTCTCCTTCTTTTCCCCTCCCCCCTGACACAAATCACAGTAACTAAAGTGAAGGAGCTAGGTCCACCTATCCCCCAGTGTCTTTCAGGCTGTTATGAAGTTCATTTCAACCTATTTGATAGTGTTGATCATAATAAGAGAAAAAATAGAGTTTGCCATTTGCCCTAGATTTTCTATACCCCCTAGTTCAATAGTTTTTCAGTAAGTTCTTGATGGAATTCTTTTATCAAAAGTAGTGGGAGTTTTGGTAACAATGCAAATTTAAAAAAAAAATCACATATCTAAATTATTGAATTAAAGCTTTTGGGGATGGTTGCTAAATATCCATATTTTATTAATTCTCACTGGATGATATTTTCCCATTGATTTTTAGGGAGAGTGGAAGGGAAAGAGAGAGACACAGAGAGAGAAACATTGATGTGTGAGAGACACATTGATTAGTTGCCTCCTGCACATGCCCCAACCAGAGCTGGAGATCGAGTCTGCAATCAAGGTAGATACCCTTGACAGGAATCAAACCCAGGACCCTTCAGTTCATGGGCTGATGCTCTATCCACTGAGTCAAACTGGCTAGGGCTGATATCTGCATTTTAAACAGGCATCCAAGGTGATTGTGATGTACCCTTGAATCTGACAATCACTGCTCTATATGTGACTCTGCTTTCAGATATTTATTAACACCTGTCATGTGCACAATATAATTTATGGTTCTTATCTCCAAGAAATTTATGACTTAGTAAGAGACACACTAATGAATAGGAAAAAAATAGTAATCTATTAGAGGTAGGAGGAGTGTAATGTAGTGGAGAAGCTGAGCCTTGTAGTAATTCATTCACTCACTCACTCATTCATTCACAAATTAAATGCCAGAAATTGTTGGGTGCCTCATGAATATTTGGTGACTGCTTGGTCCTTCTACTCCTTCATACATTAAAGCCATAGATCCTCAAAAGTAGGTAGGGGATCTACCTATTTTATCTATGCATAATATATTCCACAAGGTCTTTGCTTCTATATTTAGTTTCATTTATCTTCCTTCTTTGTCTTATTCTCAATAACAGCATTGAATATTTTAAAATGATACAGTAAAATGTATGACAATACAAGAGGTATTTCTAACATAGAATAAAGCAGGAGACATTAATGCTAGCATAGTAGTAAAAGGATACATAATCAATATTCCAATGTGACTGGGATTAGAATAGTACACTAGATGGTATAAATCAGGGGGGTCTTAGAGTAGGGTCTACAGAATCTTAGGGACACTTGGGTCAATGGTCTATGAAACTAAATGCAAAATTGTTTGAATGGGTACCTTTTTGGGAATCAGTGGCTTTTATTAGAGTCTCTGGAAAACTTTAGAATATATAGTCTGTCATCACATAATGCCTACAATAGCTAGGCAAGTAGAATAAGTGTTTGAAATAGAGCATATTGGTACATGCCTCATGTAAAGGGAGCAAGACTTAAGACTATTGTTGCTCTGTAAGAATCCAGGTCCCTCTCTGGTCTGTAGGTCAGTGATTAGAGTGCCAGTATGAGCAGTGAAGGTTCTGGGGTTTGATTCCTGGTCCAGAGCTCATACCTGGGTTGCAGGTTCAATCCCTTGTCCTGGTTGGGGAGCCTGTAGAAGTCAACCAATTGATGTGTCTCTTTCACATTGATGCTTCTCTCTATCTGTTTCTTTCTCTCTCCTATCCTCTGTCTTTTCCTTCCACTCTCTCAAAAAATCAGTGAAAAAAATATCCTTGGATGAGGATTAACAAAATAAATAAAAAGAATTCAGGCCATGATGGCCATATATTCTGATTTCTCAAGTGAAGCCAAATACATGAATTTATTGTGTGTGTGTGTGTGTGTGTGTGTGTGTGTGTATGTGTGTGAAATTCCCTGTATATTTTCACTGTATATAGGAGTCTGGGTTGATATTTCTTTTTTTCTCAGCCCTTGAAAAATATTGGGCCACTTATTTCTGCCCTCCACTGTTTCTGGTTAGAAGTACTTTGGAATTTGAGTTGTTCCTCTTTTATAAAGGTAACTAGAGGACCAGTGCATGAAATTCATGCATCCTCAGCCCGGCCTACACCCTCTCCAATCTGGGACATCCCTCTCACAATCAGGGACTGCTGGCTCCTAACTGCTTGCCTGCCTGCCTTCCTGATTGCCCCTAACCACTTCTGCCTGCCAGCCTAATCACCCCCTAACCACTCTCCTGACAGCTTGATTGATGCCTAACTGCTCCCATGCTAGCCTGTTTGTCCCTAAATGCCCTCCCCTGAAGCCTGGTCACCCCTAACTGCCCCCCCTGCAGGCCTGGGTGCCCCCTAACTGCCTTTCTCTGCAGTTCTGGTCACCCCCAACTTCCCTCCTCTGCCAGCTTGGTCACCCCAATTGCCCTCCCCTCCAGGCTTTATCGCTCCCAACTGCCCTCTCCTGCTGGCCTGATCCCTCCTAACTGCCTTCCCCTGCAGGCCTGATCTCTCCTAACTGCCCTCCCCTGCTGGCCATTATGTGGTGGCCATTTTGTGTCCACCTGGGAGCAGCCATCTTGTGTGTTGGAGTGACATCTTTTATTAGATAGGATGTCTTATTTCTCTTTGACTGCTTTCAATATATATATATATATATATATATATATATATATATATATATTTAGTTTTTAGATCTTTGATTATAATATGTCAAGACATGTATTTCTTTGAGTTTATCCTGTTCAGATCTGTTCATTTCTTTTCTGTAGATTGATGTCTTTTGTCAAGTTTGAGAATATTTCTGTCATTGTTTCTCTATTTTTTTTTTTTTTAGCCCCAACCTCTCTCATTTTCTCCTGGGACTTCAGTGGTACAAATGATAGATCTTTGGCTATTGTCACATATGGTCCTGAGGCTCTATTTCTCTGTGTTGTTCAGATTGGGTAATTTCTATTGACCTATCTTTATTTTTATATTTTGTTATCTTTTGTTATCTTCACTCTGCTACTGAGCTTATCCAGGGAGCTTATAAATTGTAGTGATTCTATTTATAATTCTAAAATTTTTACTTGATTCTTTTATATGTTTTTTGTTTCTTGGCTAGGACTTTCTATTTTTTCATGTGTTTCAAGAGTGTTCATAACGGGAACATTTTATGATAACTGCTTTAAAATTCTTGTTGGATAAGTGTAACATTTGGGTCATTTTAATGTTGGCATCTGTTGATTATCTTTTCTCATTTGAATTGAGAATATATTGTTTTTTTATAGGAGACATAATTTTGGATTGCATTCTGGACTTCTTATGTACTATATGATGACATTCTGGTTGTTATTTAATCTCCTATTTAACTAGCCACTAGACCTGTTTAGGTTCAGAAAGCATGATCTAGTCCATTTTTTTAGTCTACATACTTCCCATGCCAATTTAATTGTCAAGCTTTTGCAGTGTTATTCTGGTCCATCCTGCTGGTGTGTTACTGAGGCCAGTTTGAGAAATGAGTGGTATTCTATACCATAGATCAATTTTCAAAGCTTTTGCTGTATTGATTCTAGTCAGTTTCACACAAGGGATGCTTGGGATGTTTTCTTGTGATTTTATGCTAAGCTATGAAAAACCCCATTTCTGCCTACCTGGCGTGACTCACTGGTTGAGTGTCAACCTATGAACCAGTGTCAACCTAATTCCCTCCTTTCTTCTGTCCTTCATTTTATTTTTTTCTGTTTCTTTGGCATCTCTTTATCTCTTTATCTCCTCTAGTGTCAAGATCAAAATGTGTAGGAGACAAACTGAACCAAACCAGGGAACTCACTACCACATTATTCCTTGAGTTTGCGGGTCCCTACCCAGTTCTGCCTTTCCTCTGCTTTTCATACTTTCTTACAGTTGCTTTCTATATATATTTTGTCCAGGGTGTTTAGTTGGAATTAGTGAAATGAATGCTGTGGAATGTGCTTACTCCATTTTGGTTAGAAGTCTTGGTTCCTTTCTGGAAGCAATGTATATCAAACTCTTAAAAGGAGTAAGCAGAATGTGAGGTTCTAACCTAACCAACCGTCTTCAGATTTTAGACATACAAAACTAACATAGATAGAGTAACTTTTTTTTTTTTGATTTAGTCCTTTTCCCTGTGACAGACCGTCTTCTGTGCCTTACCATTCCTACACAAGGGTGGGACTCAAGCTTGGCCAGTTGCGTGCTCTCTCCTAGGATTCACCAAATCATGAGCAAAAGAACAAAAATTACTACATGGATTTGAATTCATCCACTTTGGCAGTGTAAAACCCTGTAGATGCCTCTTGTTTAGCATGGATTTCCCCCTCCCCTATTACCTGCCCCAAAAAAGTAAAGCCTAGCACAAAGGCTTATGGATAGGAAGTATGTTTTGAGAGGTGGTTCCAAGCAGCAGCTGTGGAGGACGGGGAGGGTGAGACAGAGGCAGAGCTGCATCATCCGACTGACTCCTGCTCCCAGCAGTGATGTCCTGCCTCCTTCCCATCTGCATAATTTTCTGCATGTGCCAGAAAGGCTGGATGGGCTTCCACTGCATCTTCTATGGCAGAGGAACCCCGTGTAGAAAAGGCTGCCACTTTATATATGTGTAGTGCTTTATGGAGCAATAGCTGGAATCACAAGCTTGTCCAGAAGGATGTGAGATGGGGCCAGATGGTCTCTAATACACATTTTCATCAGTTCCCCCTTTTCAAAGCCCACAACTTTGGTGTCCTTACTTTTCTTAATCCAGTGAGCAATTCCTAAATCAATTTACAATAAATCCCCTCTCTCTTTTTTGCATATGATAGCAAGAATCAATTTCTGTACATTGCAGCCAAAGAGCCCTAACTGACACTTCCATTAATCTGTTCTTTTTCACTGGGAGATGGTTTCATCTGTGGTAAAAGACTATCTTGTTAGTTGAATCTTGGCGTGTCAATCAAAATGAGTAAGCTGTGCTTCAAGGGTCATATGGGTGTTGTGAAAATAGAATCTTCTGGCCCCAGATGCTGATGTTTTCCCAGTTAGCTTCTGATCCTTCACAGTTAGCCCTAACTTATTTACATAGTATTTAATGGCATATAGTGCTTCAGGTTTGAATAGATGTAAACAGGCAGCAAATTGAAAATACAAGTTAAAGAAGTACAGGTGGATGTTATCACATAAGTGGTATTTGGTTTTCTGAGATTACAATTATGACACTCCCGAATGATCTCCAATCCCACCGCATTATATTGTGACAGATGTATATTACTGTGATTTCTCTAGTGATGCTCGCTGTTGCTTCCTTGTCATCTTCAATAACAAAGCAACTGGACAGATTAAATGGAAATGATTTATTCTCTGTGAATGCCATAGTCAAAGCATGCTGTCATAGTAACAGGTTAAAGCTTTTCCAGTAGGAGACTATTATGTACAATAGGGTGATTCAGCTGGCAACATCCTATTGTATCAATGAAATGGTATATGTGTTTCTAGCTAGGAATTGATGTAGAGGCCTTTTGTATTTACTAGCATCAAAAATTTTAAATGCTAATTATACTGAAGTGCAACGTATTTTTTTAAATGTTCATATTGTCAGTGTACTTAAAATTCCACAAGGTAAACATACCAGAAGAAACATCACCAAATGAAGATACTGACCATTATCAATACTGTGGAAGTTACCTCATCTCCCTGTCAAGTCACAATTCCATACCTTGGACAATCACTGTCTTGACTTTTACCACTACAGATTAATTTTCCCTGATTAATTTTTGTGTATGCTATTTAAATTTGTCATTTCCATTTTGAGAAATAATTCTTAAGTGGTACAGGTGAATGAGTTTTGAGAAATACATATACACACATAACCTATAATTCTGTCAAGATATAGAACTTTCCCATCACTCCTGATTTCCTTGTGCCCTTCTCCAGCCAATTTCCCTTCTCCTGAAAGCAACTACTTTCCTGGTATCTTTTGCTATAGATTAATTTTGCTCTTTTTTTTCCCTCGAAACAAAAATTAACGTTTTTTTTTAAACTTATCTTTATTGTTGAAAGTCTTACAGATGCCCCTGTTTTCTCCCATTAACCCCTTCTAGCCTGCCCCCACCCTGAAAGCCTCAGGATTTCACTAACCTATTGTCTGTATCTATGGGTTATGCATATATGCATATACATTATTTGATTAATCTCTTCCTCCTCACCCTCTCTCTGACTATTCAAAATTCCAAAATGTCATTTTAATTGAATCCAAGTTTAAGAAAAATCATTAGGAAGTTTGATCTTCTGACTTTAGATAAAAATGATAGAAGGCATGTGACCTGAAGAAGCAACCTCCCGATTTTTATTTCAGGGAGATAAAAATATAGCTCTACTCTGTCAGTATAAATTACCCCACTTCAAAAATATCACTGGGAAACAAATAATACGTGGGATCTTATTTCTTATTTTTAACTCAGATTTAATTTTAACAAACTACTTGAATTCCTTGAAGATATATATGCACCTTGCAAATGAAAATTCAGTACACTTTGATTTTTCTCCATTGTATTCCTTTTAATTTTTTAAAATGGAAGCATTTCCAAACCTTGACTGAAAAAGATTTCACAATAATTTTAGTACAGTACTTTCTCTTATGAAGTTCGATTTACCTATGATAGATTTCTTGTTGAGGTGGAGATTTGCTTGGTTAAATTGCCATATGAATATGTAAGTGTTCTCTAGTAAACACTAAAATGGGTTAAATTTGAATGCTTGACTCATGATTTTTCTCTCACGTGGGAAGGGAATGGTAGAGAGTAAAATGCCCGACATTGTATTCAAGTGGTTCTCAGTGAGGGTGGGGTAGGGGTGGGGAGATGGTGGGTTAAAACAGGTAAGGGGTTGCTGGGAGGGTAGGGAGTAGGAGGGATCCCCACCCCCCGCCCCCATTGGCAAAATGTCTGGAGACATTTTTGGTTTTTACAACTGGGAGGGAGTTGCTACTAGCCTTTAGTTGATAGAAGCACAAGACAGTTCATTTACAATAAAGAACTATTTGGTCTAAAATGTCATTAGTGCCAAGGCTAGGAAACTGTGCTGTATTCTTATGGACTTAGGTTTAAATACCAGCTGTGCTACCATTTAACCTATGTGATCTTGAGAAAATGATTAAAATGAGACTTATGTTTACTTTCAGTGTCATTGTGAGAAATGGCTATCAGGCATAGAAAGCTGGCAAAATGCTAGAAACATAATAGACCTTTAGTAATTGGTAGCTATTATTATTGCTACTGCTGTTTAATAGCATATTAATTTTAATTTATGTAAGAGATTCCTTAATGTTTTGTTTGAAATTATTGCACCTTTGAGAGAGGAAAGAAAGATATGTGAGAAAGCTACTAGCTTGCATATGGGGACTTTCAGACAGCATTATCCCTTAGGGCATAAAAAGAAACCCAAAGGTTATACTGACAGAGTAGAGCTATATATTGAATATATATCTGTTTAATCACAAATCACAGACGACTTTGTGGTGCATAGTAAATGTATATTTAATTGAATTTTTATAGGCTTCAGGTATACAACTGTACAATACATTATCTATATATTGTATTGTGTTTACCACCCCAAGTAAAGTCTCCAGTCCTGCCTGCAAAAACATGATAAAACAGTTGAGCCAACAACTGAAGCCAGTTCTCTGGTGAGAAATAGAGCATTTTCAATTATACATTTTATAATATTTTATATATTTTAGAATACATAATATTTGATGTGACATTTTTTTACAGTGTTCCATTGGAAATATAAATGCTGCTCTGCATCCTGTGCTTACTCAGAGAAGGTGAGATGCAACTCCACGTCTAACAACTTCCATGTATAAAGGATAACTGAAACTCTTGGGGATTGTGCTATCACTGTAATTGACATGAAAAAAATATCATCAAGCAGACTTACTTTTTTTTAAAAATATATTTTATTGATTTTTTTTTTTTTACAGAGCAGAAGGGAGAGGGATAGAGAGCCAGAAACATCGATGAGAGAGAGAGATCGATCAGCTGCCTCCTGCACACCTTCTACAGGGGATATGCCTGCAACCAGGATACATGCCCTTGACCGGAATCGAATCTGGGACCTTTCAGTCCACAGGCCGACGCTCTCTCCATTGAGCCAAACCGGTTTTGGCCAGACTTACTTTTTTTATTACGGAGTTTTTTTTTATCTTATAAAATGAGGCAGAGAGTAGAGTTTTGATGTCTACTAATTAACTGAGCTACCCAAGCATAGGCCTTAATTTCTTGGTCAGCATTTGCTGAGTGCTACAGTGAGCCAGGTCCTGTGCTGGCAGTTGGGAGAATCATTGTAAGCAAAATGGTCTAATAGGGAGGCTAGGATTATATCAGATAATCCCATAAACATGTAATTTCAAACTATGAGAAGTACTATGAAGGAAAATTAAGAACTCATGAGAAGTAAGAAAGCTTTACTCTGAACAATTTCAGTAATTCTAAAGATAATTTTGTGATATTTCCTTCCTTCCTTCCTTCCTTCCTTCCTTCCTTCCTTCTTTCCTTTCTTCCTTCCTTCCTTCCTTCCTTCCTTCCTTCCTTCCTTCCTTCCTTCCTTCCTTCCTTCCTTCCTTCTTTCCTTCCTTCCAGAAGGCTTTATTAATTCTACCCCAGTTGTATTTCAGGCACTGAGCTAGCAGTAGGGGAAAACATTATAAATAAGATATTCATTGTATGGCATTTATGATTTAGTTATTTGAATGACCAGATGTTTTAAAGAAACAAAATGAAACATTGCTGTTTCCCTGGCAAAGTTACAAATAACAGGGAAAAAGAAAATGAGACAAATTACTTGCAGATCAAATTAAATCACACAGGTATTATTAGTGACTAGAGGCCCAGTGCATGAAAATTTATGCACTGGAGCGGGAGGCGTTCCCTCAGCCAGACCTGCCCCCTTTCACAATCCATCCGAAGCCCTCAGGGGTGGGGGGTGATCAGGGGAAGGCAACACCCCCATCACACCTCTGCTGCTGTCACTGCCAGCAGTGCGAGTCTTGGCCAGCCCTGGTTACTTAATGCCTCGGGAGGGCCTGGGCAGCAGGGCAACTACCATCTGAGGCTTACCTGTGCCTCATGCATGGGCTGGGAAGCCATTATCTGAGGCTTGCTTGTGCCTCGGGCTGGCCCTGGGCTGCTGGGGGGCTGAGGGGACTGGGGGGACTCTGGAGGCAGGCATGTAGAGCTACTGGATTCACCTGGGGACAGGCCCAGCTCTGCCACATGCCTGACACCCTAGTGGGGCTGAAGGGACTGGGCTCCACTGTCTTGTGGCTGTGAGTGCTGCCATCTTTGAGGGTGTAGCAGTCAATTGGCATATTCCCGTCTTATTGGCTGTGGGTGCTGCTATCTTTGTAAGGGTATGATGGTCAATTAGCATACTTCCTCTTTATTAGATAGAATGCCAATTATACACTGACCTTTGTGACAACACATGAACAAATGTGCCATTTATCATCAGCATTTGTAGGGAGAAATGGAAGATTCCATTGACATCATTAAATAATGACCTTGATTACTAGGAAAAAAAAA
>PVJN01014778.1:6972-45921 GCA_004026805.1 Lasiurus borealis | reverse complement strand
TGGTCCCAACACTTGTCATCGCCACTGATCAGTGAGCCCTCGCCGCCCAGAATCGCGTTCTTCCCGCCGCCTGTCTCCGCTTCGGGAGGGAACTGGGGTTCTTTGGAAGGTTTCACAGCGAGCCTCGGGGCGGCTGCAACCTCGTTAGCCTGTGAAGCGGTTCTGAGCGCTGACTCCCTGGAGTCCTGTCTGCTCCTCCCGCTGCCGAGGCTCCTGCCCTCGGGGAAGGTGCCCTGCGACTTGCTGGCACGTGCCAGGCTTTCCCCCCACGCCCCTGCAGGCCAGGCGGAAGCGGAGAGCGGGGTGCGCGGCTGCTCAGGTCTCTGTCTTCCATTCGGCCCGGCACTCGTTACTTTAATGAGTGTTAACGGATCCTCTTGATTTTCCAGGGGGACAATCGCGTCTTCTCTAAGCGATGGAAGTGCTGTTTTCTGTTTGTTTTGGTAACTTGCGGGCTGGTCAGAATCATCTTGAAATAACCAGTACAGGAGCGTCTCCTGTTGCTCCTTCTCTGTCTCCGTGGAAGGCCTACCAGGACCTTACTGTCATGTATGGGGGAGGGAGGGGGGAGGGAGGGAGGGAGGGAGGGGGGAGGGAGGCATTGCAGTAAGAGAGACACATTAATTGGTTGCCTCCCACACAATTGCCCCACCGGGGCCGGGGATCAAGCCGCACATTATTCTTAAAGGAACGGAACACTTTGTTCAGCCAGAGCCTCCTGATTGTGCGGGGGCCTCTGCCGGCTGCAGCTCCCGCTCCCGACGCTGTGGCGACGTGCCAGCCGGGAGAGGACGGGCTGAGAGCCCACCCCTGGGCGGGCGGCTGTGGGCCGGGGCGCGGGGAGACGGGCGGGGACCAGCCGCTCCCGTCCCTGAGACCGGATGGACCTGACAGAGCACAGGCCGTGGAGGGAAGGTGCCTGTGGACACAGGATGCCCCCTCGAGCTGGGCCCCAAAGGCTCGGGCTGTTTGCTGGACAGGGCGGCGGGGACTGGCGCCGGGGCCTGGGGGTGGCTGGACCTGCAGCCTGTGTGGCGTGTTCCGAGCAGCATGTCCGGCTCTGGGCTCTCACAGGAACCTCCCAGGAGTGACCTCTGCCCCCATGGGGGGGGGGGGAGTTGCATGTCACAGCTGCCTCCTCTCTCGGCTATGTTGTCGGCCCAGATGGGGATAAGGTGCAGGGTTTGGGGTTCGTCCCCACTCGATCCCGGCCCGCAGACGATGGAGCAATGTCCCCATGTCCCCTGCAGGCCTGTCCCGTTCCAGGCTGACATGGCTGGGCGTGGTCATCGTGACCCCTCACGCAGGACACAGGGTGCCCCTCACTTACCCCCCACTCGTGTCTGCGCTGAGGCGGCGTCAGCTCCTGCAGAGCGGGCCATGTCCACCCGTCTGCCGCCAGCGTCACGTGTGTCTCCCACACGAGGCCGCTCCCTCCCCCCGGCCCCGGCCTCTCCCTGGCTCCGCCTTCTTGGGAGCAGCCAGCGTCCCCGCTCACCCCAGGGCGCCCGTACGCAGTGCCCGATGGCCGGCACAGGTGCGGGAGCTCTGCGTCCGGATCACGCAGGCCCTCCGGAGCTGCAGGTCGGGCCCCTTAGCCACAGAGTGGCTCCACACACCGCGGGGCACACCTACGGGCACACTAGTAGGGGGCACGTGTGTGGGCACACTTGTGGGGGGCACAGCTGCGGGCACACCTGCGGCATGGGGGGAAAGACTCAGGCGGCGGCGAGCCTCCCTGTGTCTCAGCGGAGCCGCTCGCTGGCGGTGGAGCGGCGGCAGAGACCCGTCTCTCCGCACATCCTTTGGGTTAAATGCGGTGGGTGGAGTCTGTATTTGTCGGCGGGCACTCCCTGACCCCCTTTCCTGGGAGGGATCTGCAACCTCCTGGGAGCGGACCGAGCCCTCTCTGCAGTGACCCGGCACCGCCACACACGTTGCACAGAAGCTGTTGGCGGCAGCACGGGGGTGGGACATACAGACTCGGAGCCGGAGATGGAGTTCGAGGCCCAGGTCCTGGGTCGCTGGCCGCGGGTCCCTGAGCCTCAACCTCTACGTGGTTAAGTGGGCGCCACCCTGCACCCCGGGGCTGCGCCCTGGCCTGTGGACCGGTTACGGGGACACCGTGGTTCGCGTGCTCGCCCTCACCACCCTCACCGCCCTCACGGCGGCCCTGCTTCTTCCAGACTCGCCGTGGAAGGTGCACCTGGCGGACGTCGGCCCCGAGGTGACGGCCGTGGCCGTGCGAGGCCTGACTCCCGCCCGCACCTACCAGTTCCGCGTGTGCGCCGTGAACCAGGTGGGCAAGGGCCAGTACAGCGCCGAGACCAGCAGGTGAGTGCCGTCCCCAGGCTGGGGGGGAATGGGGAGGGCTGACAGCGGGGGGATGCAACTGGCCTGGGCCTGCTGGCGCCTGCTAGCTGCTGTCCTACTGTGTGAGTTTGTTCAGACAGAGCAGGGCCCTGTGCCTGCTGGTGCCCTACTGTGTGGACCTGCTCAACTACCTCAGGCTCGGCCTCCGGTGGGGTCTGCTGTGTGCTTCGCTGTCTTTGTCGCCGGTTTTGGCGAACAGCCGGGCTCAGGACCCAGCCAGACCGAGAGTGCAGTGCGCGTCCCCGGCGCCTGGCGCTGACCCCTCTCTCCTCCCCCCGTCTCCTTTCCAGGCTGATGCTGCCGGAAGAGCCACCCAGCGCGCCCCCGAAAAACATAGTGGCCAGTGGGCGCACCAACCAGTCCATCATGGTGCAGTGGCAGCCGCCCCCCGAGACGGAGCACAACGGGGTGCTGCGTGGCTACATCCTCAGGCAAGCGCCGGGCTGGCCTGGCCGGGCTGGGGAGAGGGGTGGCTGAGGAGGGGGGTGGCTGGGGAGGGGGCGTCTGTTGCTCGGAGGTTGCCAATTACATGTGCTGAGCGCGGCGGCGAGCCTCCAGGGGGTGGTGGGGAGTGTGGCCAGCTGCAGGGGACGGGCGCGTGGTAGCCCTCAGAGCCGGTGTCCGCATGTCCAGCTGGACTATGTACACACAGGACACCGGTGTCGGGGGCTGCGTTTTTGAAAATGTGGGAGTCGGGGGAGGGGGGCCAGAATCAATTGGGGGGTCAGGATGGTCCAGCCCGTGCCACAGAGAGGCCACAACCAGGGCCAGGACAGGGCTCTGCGGCTCACCCTGCACTGACGTGAGGGAGGCCTGGAGATGGGGTGTCTCAGCCGCACCACAACCCCCCCCACCCCCGTGGCCCAGGCAACCCCACCCCCACCCCCGTGGCCCAGGAGAGGCGCCTCCGGAGAGGAAGGGAGGGCGCTGCCGGCACCTCCCCCCCCTCGCCCTGTGCAGGGCCCTGGCAGTCCAGAGGGAGGCGGAACCGAGGCACAGAGAGCGAGGGGTACTGAGGGCACCCAGCGTTGCATCTTCTTCCCCTGGAGGCCCCGGAGCTCAGCTCTCTGCCGCCCTTGGGCACACACTATAGCGTCCGCGTGAGGTCCCCGTGGGCCAGCCTCCTCGGCCATCGCCCGGCGGTGCCTCGGGCTGTGCGGGGACCTGGGCCCCTTCACACACCAGGACACTGGAGTCTGGGTGGGGGGAGCCCTCTCACCTCTTCTCAGATGCCACCCAAGGTGCCAGCTCTGCCAGTGCCAGCAGTCCACAGCGTCTGGCCAGGGGCTCTCCCAGGCCTGCCCTCCCCCCGTTGTCACTGCTGGGGGACCCCCGCCCCATAAGCCAGCTCCACCTCGGAGAGCGCCTTCCCTCGCTGGTGCTGACGGTCCTAGCGGTCCAGGGACGTGATGGGGGGCCGAGGTCAATGAAGCAAAAATGGGGTGTGACGCATTCGTCCCCGAAGGGCCCGGCGTCCCAGTGCCGTCCCCGGGTGGTGGTGGCAAGGGGGCTCCTCAGGAGCGCTGCCCCCTCACATCCCCCCCTCCCCGGGAGGAGCTGGGGAGAGTGCCCCTGAGTCGCCCCTGAGTGGCCCCTCGGCCGTGCAGGTACCGCCTGGCCGGGCTGCCCGGGGAGCACCAGCAGCGCAACATCTCCAGCCCCGAGGTCAACTACTGCCTGGTGACCGAGCTCATCGTGTGGACGCAGTACGAGCTGCAGGTGGCCGCCTACAACGGCGCCGGCCTGGGCGTCTTCAGCCGGGCGGTGGCCGAGTACACGCTGCAGGGAGGTGAGCGGCCGCCCGCGAGGGGCCCGGCGGGGGAGCCGGTGCGCAGGGCTTGGTGGGGCAGCTGGAAGCGAAAGCGGAGGGTTCGACCCCCCACAGAGTGTAACTTCTCCGTCTGTTCCGAGAGGACGCAGCCCGGGAGGGGCCGGCGTGTGCTCACAGCCCTCTCGGCCGCCAGGACGGGCCGTGTCTGCACACACCGGGCTGGTCCCCCGAGGCCAGCCGGCAGGTGCTGGGGTGGGTGGACATGCTCGGTGAGGAGTGGGGTCTCTGCGTGGCCGGGGTCTGGGTGAGCCGGTGAGTGTGTGCAGGGAATGATGCCTCGGAAGTCTGTGTTCAGTGAGGGGAGAGGAGGAGGAGGCGGAGGAAGCCGGCCAGCTGGTGCTGGTTGTTTTCAGTGACACAAGCCAACAGCTTGCGGGGGTTCGTGAAACGTCTCCTCCAAAGCCAGGCGGCCGTCACCAAGCTGAGGCCGCCCTCACCACGCACCCAGCCCCGCCCGCACCTGGCAGCTCTTTACGGCCCAGTCCTCGGCCCTGGAGACCCCGCTCAGCCCCGGAGGCCCCAGCTGGGCTCAGGAGGCGCTGGGCCTGAGCCAACAGGCACTCTCTGCCGGTGCACCCGGCCACCAGATCCTGGCCCGGTAATCGAACCCTGTCCATGCAGGGTGATTTCACCGGCTGGGCATGGTCCCTGCTCCCAGGCCCCGGCCTTTTCCCAGGACAAGGCTCCTCGCTGCCCACTCCTCTCCCCGGGCCACGCCGAGACCTACCGGTTCCTGAAGCCACACGCCACTGTGGGCTTCCCTTCCTGACCGGCTGCCGCTGTCGTCCCGGAGACCAGGTCAATCCTCCCTAGAAACCAGGAGCTGGTGCTCCGCATTCTCAGTGCTGAGTGGGAATATCCCCTGCGAGGCAGGCCGGGCCGTCCGCCGCCAGCGGCCTCACTCACCGCAGGGGAGGGAGGTGGCCAGACACCAGGACTGCGCGGTCCGGTCAGGCGGCCAGTGCACTGCAGAGCAGTGAGCCTGCAGACGCTCACGATGAAGACAAAGACGCTGTAAGTGGCACTGCAGCCGGGACTGGATGCTCATCGCCCCTTGCGGTGGCATCCAAACAGGACAGAGCAGGTGGCACGCGATGGGGACGGCATTGAGGCTGCAGAGCGGCCTTTGCTCAGTTGGCATCGGGGACCGTTGACCATTCAGAGCCACGAGTGACGTGGTGACCGCGGTGTCAGGAAAAGGAACCGTCATGGGGACCGGCAGTGGGAGGGGAGCCGAAGGCAGCGATGGTGACGGCTCCAGGGAGAAAAGAGCCTCCTGAGCTGAGCAGAGCTCATTGGACGCCATGAGCACGGCTCAGGGGTCCCTCGGGGACCATAGCTTCAGAGGAGGCAGCCGTGCAGCGGCCTCACTGTACCCATCCCTGCCCCTCGCACGTCCAGCTGCGGGGTGAGAGCGCTTTTCTCTGGACGCCAGTGGGCTCGTGGGACGTAGTTCCTTCCCGAAGGTGCTGGACGCCGGAGAGCCCGAAGGCCGCTCACTCCCATTCGGTGGGTGTCACTGGGTGGTGCCCGAGGGCCAGCCTCGAGGACAGCGAGGGCACGTGGGTGGCCCAGCCTTGCGCTCCTGGCAGTTTGGGCTCAGGGGGGAGGGGCTTTCTCCCCGGAAGCTGAGCCCGTTCTGCCTCAGGGCAGCACCTGGGCCATGGAGTCCGGAGCAGCCCGGCGCCACTCCGCCTGGCACTGCCCGTCCTCGCCGCCCCATCTCCCTGGAGAGAAAAGTGCGGGTCTTTGGCAGGTTCCTCGCGTGCACGGCCTGGACCCTGGACATAGGGACTGGGTGATGTCACGGCCTCACCCCGGGCCTCTCCCCGTTATCACACGGCCAATCCCAGCGACTGCCTCTCACTGCTGGGCCCCGTGGCCTTCCTGCCCGCTCTCTGCAACGGGACACATTGGCCTGTGAGCCCAGCAGCGAGACTCAAACCCACGTCCAACCGGAGCGCTTTCCAGGGACGCAAGGCCAGGTCCCTTCTGTGGCCTGAAACCCCAGCGGGTCAGCCCCCGCCTGTCCATTCCCCTTGTGATTCCCCAGCTGAGACAGAAGGCGCCCTTCGTGTTCTAGAGAATTCCATCGCTCTGGGAGCCAGGAAGCCGCGTGCTCGGGTCCCGTGGAGGAGGCCATGGGTGTGCCGCCGATCGCCGCCATCACTGGGCCTTCCTTCCTGCCCGTCCAGGCCGCTCCCCCTCGTGGACCCCGCTCCCTGGCGCTTGGGCTCCGGAGGGACCGGGGCCGGGGCCGGAGTTCCCTTCGTGTTGCCAGGTGTTCGGCTCGTGCTGAAGCCACGGAAGGAATGGTGGCCGTGGCCAGGGCAGTGCAGAGCCGGTGCGGGAGCACGTGGGCATTGCCGTGGCAGCGCCCTCCCCCGGGCTGCAGGGACTGCAGGCTCCTGTCCTCTCCCCTCCGCTGAGACGGGAGGCTGGCTCCCCGCTGGGGGCCAGGACGGCTGGCACTGGGATCGGCCACTGGCACACACCCAGCTCTCATTTCTTCCCGGTTCTATTCCTCATTCCTCTGCCCTGTAACGCTCGCTGCGCGGTGCGGATCCGCTCTGGTTTCAGAACATTAGCCCTAATGGAAGGAGCCCTCCCCTTCCACGGGGAGTGGGGGAAACTTTTGGTGATCCGCTTTCTGACATGTTGGCGCCGCTGCCAGCGTCCGCTCGGCTCGGAACGGCGCCTGCAGAACGGATCACCGACGAGCCGGCACTCGGACTGCAGCTCCGGTCTAGTCCCCTGGCCGGACACCCCCAGAGGGGCAGAAGTGACATCGCAGGAGGTTTGTTTCTCCGCAAGGACGTCGTCTCTGGCCCCTGTGTGACCGTCGGAGGTGCCTGCTGCCCTGCGGTGCCTCCTCGCCACGCCACCAACCCCGCCTCGGGGCGAGAGAAGGCCACTGCTGCCCCCATGGCCGCACCTGCCTGTGGTTTCCTATCGTGTCCTCGCGGGGCCGTGAGGGCCTGTGCCTGGCGGTGAGAATGAGCCGTGTCCGAGGCGTGGCTGTGGGACACGGGGATCTGCCCGGGGCACCGTTACCTGGTGAGCATGGGGCTTTCTGCACAAGGAGAACCACGGAGCACACGGTCACCTCACCTTCGCGACCGGTGGGGTTGGGAAGGTGGCGCTTTAAATGCTAGTATCACAGCCCGCCGTGGGGCTCAGTGAGTGAGCTTTGACCTATGAACCAGGTCACAGTTCATTTCCCTGTCAGGGCACCTGCCCAGGTTGCTAGCTCCAGACCTGAGGGGAGCGTGCAGGAGGCAGCCGATCCATGATTCTCATTATGGATGTTTCTCTCGCCCTCTCCCTTCCTCTCTCTGAAATCAACAAACACATTTTTTTTTTTAAGTGCTAATTATCACAGAAAATGTCCCTGAGGCCTGATTCCTGATTCTAAGCCTCAGGCAGACGGCTTCCTGCTCAGGCCTTAGAGGACACGCCCTCTGTGAGCCCCGCCTTGCTCAGAGGGGTGGGGGGTCCTATAACCGTCTGCTGAGCCCCCGGGGCCTTACTCAGAGGGGTGGGGGGTCCTGTAACCGCTGTAGCTGAGCCCTTTCGGCCTCGAGGGCTCCAGTACGGGATGCACTGTGGGGAGGTGTGTCCTCTGGTTGGGGCGGAGCCTCCGTGAGCTCTGATGGGGGGAGCAGGAGAGCAGATGGTTCCGGAATCTCCGGGTAGTGAGGGGGGCCAGTCTCTGATAAGGACTGAGGTGTGGGTCCAGACGGGGTTTGCACATGGACAGCCTGGTTCCTGGCACCGTGGCACAAAGGTCTCCTTCCTCCGCAGCACCGCTCAGGTGCGCCAGCCGGTACACACGCCGCTGCTTTCTCGGCCGCTCCATTGGTCCACGTGTCCAAGTGGCTGTCTTTTCTGCAGCGACTGTTTAATTTTCGCCGTGGATTTATCGTTCGTATTGACCTCATGGGCTGCCGGCTGTGCCGTGTCGTTCTTCTTCGGAATTGTTTTGTCTATTTAATTCCTTTACTTTCCCCCATTAATTTTAAAGTCAACTTAGCAATCTCTGAAAGCTCCTAGCGACAGCGTGGGTGAGGGTGGCACGCGTGCACCGGAGACCGGTTTGGGGGGGGGGACATCTGGGTGAGGTTGTCCCCCCGCCCGTCAGCGTGCTATGACTCTCCATTCGCTAAGGTCCTGCTTCTGTGATGGCTGTTGGAAGCGTTTAGCATACGGCTCCTGCCTGCAGTTGGTTAAATCTACGTCTGTTTTGTGTTTTCGTGGGTATTCTAAATGGTATTGACTTTGTCATTTTAATTTCCAGTTCTTCGTTGCTCGTGTTTAGAAATACAATTGACCTTCTACAAAATGGTTTCCATTGATTTCAGAGAGGAAGGGAACGGGAGAAAGAGGGAGGAACATCAATGAGGAGAGAGACTCTCCATCGATCGGCCGCCTCCTGCACGTCCCCTGCTGGGGATCGAGCCCGAAACCCAGGCAGGGGCCCTGACCGGGAATCGATCCGTGCCCTCCTGGTTCAGAGGTCCCCGCTCAGCCCCGGAGCCCCGCCGCCGGCTGCAATTGACTTCTGACCCCCTGGTCTTCACGGACAATCGCACTGTGTGTAGAGAAAGAGGCTTTTGGTGCGGCTTTTTCTCGTCAGCCTCCGTGCCTGTCACCGCCTTCCCGAGCGCCGGCTCGCACTTCCAGAAGAGGGGCAGTCTTGGCTTCGTCCCTGACCTCACTGTGAAAGCATCCTGCTCTTTCATCTCAGCTACGGGGCTGCCGAGGCGTCAGAGGCCCCTTTACCAGGGTTCGTCATTTTCTACTCCGCTGGGGGAGTCTTGAAACATCAGTATCGCGCCAAAACCGGTGTGGCTCCGTGGATAGTGCGTCAGCCTGCGGACTGAAAGGTCCCAGGTTCAAGTCCGGTCAAGGGCATGTATCCTGGTTGCAGGCACATCCCCAGTAGGGGGCGTGCAGGAGGCGGCTGATCAATGTGTCTCTCTCATCAATGTTTTTAACTCTCTATGCCTCTCCCTTCCTCTCTGTAAAAATCAATAAAATATATTTTTTGAAGAAATAGTTCCTGCTCTTGGCAAAAATATTTTCAAAAAAAAAAAAAAGAAAAGAAAAGAAAGAAACGTCAGGATTGGGTGTCACATTTTACCCGTGCTTGGCCTAACCCTATGAGGATGGTCACATTTTCCCCTCACTCCGCTCACGTGGGGCAGATGACCCTGATGTCTGTCTGGCTGTGGAACCACCTGGCATGGGTACGAGAAGCCCCGTTGGTCAGGGTCACTGACGTTTTCTGCGTGTCGTAGAACGGGACTTCCCGATGGCTGATGGAGCACTTTGCACCTGCGTTCCTGAAGGACCCGGCCTGCAGCTTGCTTGTCATTGGGCGTCTTTTTCTGGTTTGGGCGAACTGCTTTTACTGTTCCTCCACGTGTTTGGTAGAACTTGCCAGTGAAGCTATATATATTTTATTGATTTTTTTACAGTGAGGAAGGGAGAGGGATAGAAAGTCAGAAACATCAATGAGAGACATCGATCAGCTGCCTCTTGCATGCCCCCTACCGGGGATATGCCCGCCACCAAGGTACATGCCCTTGACCGGAATTGAACCTGGGCCCCTTCAATCCGCAGGCCGACGCTCTATCCACTGAGCCACACCGGTTTCGGCACCAGTGAAGCTTCTGAGCTTTACGTTGGGAGGTTTTAGTCGCACATTCAGGTATTTAATAGTTACGGACACACCTTACATCATCTCTTTCTTCCTGAGTGGATTTTGTGAGTGAGTCTCTTTCCAGGAATCTGTCCGCAACGTCTAAATTGTTGAATTTCTGGACATGAAGAGGGACGAAATGCACTCTCCTCTTGTAACAGCGTGGGATTGGAGAGGTGTGCCCTGACCTTGAGGTGATACTGGTCATTTGTGGTTTCTCCTTTATTCCTGATGAGCCTAGCTAGAGGCTTATTTATGTTTTAAAAGAATTAGCTTTTGCCTAAACCAGTTTGTCTCAGTGGACAGAGTGTCGGCCTGAGGACTAAAAGGTCCCAAGTTCGATTCCCGTCAAGGGCATGTACCTTGGTTGCGGGCACATCCCCAGTAGGAGGCATGCCAGAGGCAGCTGATCGATGTCTTTCTCATCGATGTTTCTAACTCTCTATCCCTCTCCCTTCCTCTCTAAAAAAATAATCAATAAAATGTATTTAAAAAAAAAAGGAATCAGCTTTTGATGTTGTTGGTTTTCTCTCTTATTTTTCTAATTTCATTTCATGTACTGATGCTCTTTTTTCTTTACCATTCCCGTGGAATCAGCTTGTTTGGGGTTTAATTAACTGGTGCACATTCTTAAGCTGGAATCTTAGATGATCAGCTAACCACTGAGATGCTATAAATTTCCCTCTCACACCTCTGCACCCCGTAAATGCTGACACGTCGCGTTTTCATTTCCATTAAACTGGAAGCGCTTTTTTAATTTTCCATGTGACTTCCTCCCGCACTCACGGTTAATTTTGAGGTGCATTGCTTCATTTCCAAATGTTTGGGGAATTTCCGCCATCTCCCTGTCATTCATTTCAGGTTTGATTCAGTGCAGGGGAAAGGGTAGTAAAACATGCGTTTTTGTGATTTGCATCGTTTTTTAACTCGTTCTGGTTTGTTTGGGGCTCACACTGTTTCCGTTGTGGTTAAGTCCCAGGTGCCCGAGGAGAAGGCGTTCTGCCGTCGATGGGCGGGTTTAAAAATTGACTCATGTGGGTCAAGCCGTTGCATGGGTTGAGAGGTTCCTACTCATTTCCTTCATGTGTGTTTTTCTAAGAGCGTCGACATTTCCAGCGGGCACCGGAGATGTTCCCGTCTTGCTTTCCCGTGTCTGGGTTTGCCCCTGGCATTTCGAGTGACGCTGGGTAATCCGGGCGGGAGGTGGCCGCTTCGTGGTGCAAGGGTCCCGCCATCGTTAGTGACTGCCTCTGCCTCCTCGCTCCCTCCTGGCAGAGAGTCTAGCTCTGCCCGCGTTCATGTAGCCACTCCGGATCGGGTCAAGGGTGGGTATAGGGACTCCCCCTCCTTCCACGTGGGAGCCACTTGTGTCTTCGTGTTTTAAGCGGGGGTGGGGGGTGAGTCTTCAGACGCCGCTGGGCTGGGTCTTGGTTTTCCTCCAACCGATAGCCTGCCTGCAGGGAGTGGGGGGGGGTGGCTGCCGTCCCCAAATACTCACCCGCCGCCCCATCCGCGTCCTCCACCCCGATGCTTGGTGCAGGAGGCCACCCAGTGTGGCGGCCTGCTTCCTCCGCTGGTCCCCCCCCCGCCGACTCCACAGCCATGCGCCCCATTACTCCCCAGCACCCCAGTACCCAATTTCCCATAATTCCCCACCTTTGCTCACTGTCCTCTCTGGGACCTCCCTCCCGCAGGCCTGCCCTTCCCCCAGGCCTGGGCCAGGCTCCAATTTGAAGCCTCCCCCCACCATGTGTGTGTGCGCATGTGTGTGCATGCGTGTGTGTGCATGTGTTGTGTGTGTGTGTGCATGTGTGTTGTGTGTGGTGCAGAGACTTGCCCTTTGGGCTGCATGAGGGTGTTCCCTGGACTGTAACTCCTGGGAGCAGGCCTCCTGGCGGGTGTATGACTGGGTTCGATACAGGAAAGGAAGAGAAAAGGAAGGAAGAGTGGGGACTGTAATGGGGCCGGTGACAGACAGACACGTGGCCTCCGAGAGCATAAGTGCCCCTGGTTGGGGGGCAGGGGCGGGAGCGTGGGCACCTGCGGGGAGGGACGCCCACAGGGGCCGTGGCTGGTCCCGGTCGAGGAAGGAAGAGCAGCCGGAGAACCAGGGTGTGCCCTCGGCTCGGGTGCAGGAAGGTGCGCCGGGGACGGGGGTCCTGGCCCCTTTCCCACGGAGAAGAAGGCCCATCCCTCCTCCCTGGGGTGCCAGCTACGCCCCCAGACATCCCCACGCGCCGCTGTGGGTGCTGAGCGCCGGAGAGCCGGGCGGCAGCTCAGAGCGTTTCTGTCCCCCTTCCCTCTCCCCCCCTCCTGTTGGTGCTGTGTCTCCGCTGGCGACGCCCGGCCCAGTGCCCACCGCGCCCCCCCAGAACGTGCAGGCCGAAGCGGTGAACTCCACGACCATCCGCTTCCAGTGGAACCCCCCGCCCCAGCAGTTCATCAACGGCATCAACCAGGGCTACAAGGTACGCGCCGCTCGCCGGGCTGTCCCGGGGGGCCTGGCCTCGGGCCAGCGAGGAGGCTGCTGCCCTCCTGGGGTCACGGAAGCCCCCCAGGTCCTGCCACCCGCTGTGCTGCTCAGAACGGGGCTGGCTTTCCGCCGGGGGTGCTGGCACAGGCTGTGCCCCTGAGAAAGGCACCCGCGTAAACAGCCCCGCGGGAGGCAGGATGGGATGGTGTTCACAGGAACTGCTTCCTGCTGGGAGGGACCTGCCCATGGAGCGCAGCCCAGCCCGGGGCCACTGAGAGACGTCCCCTCCCCTCGGCTCCCGGACTGAGACCTGGCCACCAGGTCACCTCTCCGACCTGAACCTGAGGCACGGACCCCGCCCCGCCCTCCACCTGGCCTTTGTCCTTAGTGGCCAGAGCGTGTCACTTCGTACAGGCGCTGGGGCCCAGGTCACCTCTGACCCCGCCCTGGCCAGGCCTGGAGCCCAGGGCCTCAGCGCAGGCCTGGCCGTCCGTCCACCTGGAGGTAGGCGCATGCACACGCTTAGGGAGGGCGCCCTCCTCTCGACTGGACACGCCGCAGTTTCGGGTGCTGAGGACGCTTCTGTCCGGCATTCAGTCCGTGCTTGCTCCACGTGGGTTCAGTTTACATGACCGTGTCTGGGCCAGCCCGCGGTGGCCAGCAGCTGCCCGCCCCGCCTCCTGGCCCGCCACCGGCCACCTGGAAGGATCAGCCAGGAGCGCTCTGCCTCCCGCCTCCCATCCATCTTCCTGGCAAGGGTGGACGCTCGCTCAGTGCCTGCGCTGCGCTCTGATCCACGTCCCCGCGCTCAGTCCTGCAGCCAGCCTGCCCCAGCCCAGGGACCCGGATGTTTGGTGCCACCAGTACCAAGTGGCATGCAGATGCACGGCGGCCCAAACCTCGGGCGGCCTCCCTGCCCCGTGTGGGTGACCGAGTGCCTGTGAGCGGTGATCGGCGTCCCCAGCGCCTGTCCGGGAATCTGCTGGGCAGAAATGGGGAACAGCGACAGTTGTCCCAGGCACCGGGCTCCTTTCTGAGCTGGCTCGGGCCTGGTGGGACACACCTGTGCGTGCGGCTCGGTGTCCCTGGCCGGCAGAGACGGCTGGAGTCCATGTTCCCTGCTGTCAGAGCACACGCCCGGTGTGTGTGTGTGTGTGTGTGTGTGTGTGTGTGTGTATGTGTGTGTAGAGGAGGAAAGGTCTGAGCCATGAGATAAAAAAGACATGTGTTTGCATATGCACATACAAATACCCATGTTCGCCCTCAATAATCTACGAGGTCTCCTTTTTTTTTAATATATTTTATTGATCTTTCACAGAGAGGAAGGGAGAGGGATAGAGAGCTACAAACATCGATGAGAGAGAGACATCGATCAGCCGCCTCCTGCACGCCCCCTACTGGGGATGTGCCCGCCACCAAGGTACATGCCCTTGACCGGAATCGAACCTGGGACATTTCAGTCCGCAGGCCGATGCTCTATCCACTGAACTACACCGGTTTCGGCGAGGTCTCCTTTTTTATTATTGTTTTTTAACTTCAGAGAGGAAAGGAGAGGGAGAGAGAAACACCAATGATGAGAGAGAATCATGGATCGGCTGCCTCTGCACTCCCAACCCGGGCGTGTGTCTTGACCGGGAATCAACCAATGAACCCGACCGTGACCTCCCGGTTCATCTGTCAGCGCTCACCCCTGGAGCCTCGCCGGCCGGGCTGAGGTTCTTTTAAACTCAGTGCTGCCCCAAGAGATGACCGAGGTGGATGGATAACGTGTCTCAGTTACGGCGTCGGAGGTAAATGGCACATGAAAGGCTCGTGCAGACCTGAGGCCGGGCGACTAAAGGAATCTCTTCCCGGCCCGCTGCCAGCTCCTGGCGTGGCCCGCAGACGCCCCCGACGCGGTCACCGTGGTCACCATCGCGCCGGACTTCCACGGGGCGCACCACGGCTACGTCAGCCGCCTGAGGAAGTTCACGGCCTACTTCACGGCGGCCCTGTGCTTCACCACGCCCGGCGATGGGCCCCCCAGCGCGCCCCGGCTCGTCCGCACCCACGAGGACAGTGAGTGCCCTCCCCTGGGCCAGAGCGGCTGTGCGGGGGAGGGGCAGGGCTGGGGGGGACAGCGGGGCACAGACGGGCATCAGGGAGGTCCTGCGTGGCTGGCCGCTGCCCTCTCATAGAGCCCTCCGCACAGACTGCCCACAGGGCAGGGGTGGGAGGTGCCTCGTGTGACAAGGACTGTGCCCCCCACCCTCCGCCAGGGCCAGGCGCTGTGGGGCACCTGAGCTTCACGGAGATCCTGGACACGTCCCTCAAGGTCAGCTGGCAGGAGCCGCTGGACAAGAACGGCATCATCACAGGTGAGCACCGGCCCCCGGGAGGGAGGAGCCGGGGGGGTGCCGCCCGCAGGCCAGGGCGACCTTCAGACAGAGCACGCCAGAGCACGGGTGTCGCTGCATGTGCCTGCAGCCAGGGCCGTGCCCACCTCAGGCCCTGCCAACCCCGGCCCAGCGCCTTAGGGGTTCCCTGCTCGGCTCTGGCCTCTGAGTCAGAGACCAGTCTCCCCTGTTGTCAGCACACACCCCCACGGCCTGGGGTGGGCGCTGGGGCGAGGGCTGGGGCAGGGGCCTGGGAGGAGGGGCAAGGGCCTGAAGTGGGGCAGGGACCCAGGAGCCAGGAGCGGGCTTTAGGCCTCAGCAGTGCTGCTTTGGGGAGCTCTGGGGAGCACGAGGCACAGTGACAGCCACCCCCTGCCGATGTCCCCACCTGGAGCCTGCCAGCGCTCGGAAGCCGGGCTCAGCGGGCTGAGGGTCTGCAGACAGGAGTGGCCTCTGACATTAACGTTTTAAATATTAAAGTCCCGAGACCTGCTCTCTGTCTCTTTCACCGGAAGTCCTGCTTCCTCCTGTGTGGCCGATTTCGTCCGAAAGCAGAGGAGCGCTCAATGCTCCTGGCCTAGCACCCCCACCCC
Source organism: Lasiurus borealis (assembly GCA_004026805.1). Classification (NCBI taxonomy): domain Eukaryota; kingdom Metazoa; phylum Chordata; class Mammalia; order Chiroptera; family Vespertilionidae; genus Lasiurus; species Lasiurus borealis. Next base: position 30,572 of record PVJN01014778.1, on the reverse strand, counting down.
GAGGCCCTTCCCCCCCCCAGGCCCCTGCTCTACCCCCCAGGTCCCTCCTCTCCCCCCCAGGCCCCTACCCCCCTGGAGCGGCGGGGCCCATTTGCTGCCTGGGGAGGGAAGAGCCCCGTTTCCAGCGGCTTCGGGCTGCCCGGGGCCGGGCTCTCCATCACGGTCCCTCTGCAGGGCCCCCAGCACCCCCAACCTCATCAGCCCCCCAGGGGCAGACTCGGGGGCCAGCTGGGCCTTTTTCTCTGAGCCCCACACACGCCGGGTCAGGGGGATAAATCGCAGCTGTGAAGCCCCCCCTGGTGGAGCGGAGGGAAGTCGGGGCTCACTAGGAGGGATGGACCTCAGGCTACAGGGGGAGGCGGAGCCGCAGGGGCAGCCGGGAAAGGACCATCCTTTAAGGCCACGCGCTGGCCAGTGAAGCGGCATCCATCATCCCGGGGAGCGCGAGCAGCGGGCCCACAAATTAGGCGCCGCCCGGACCGAGCTGAGTTAGGAGCCGCGTCGTGAAAATACGGGCCGATAAACATGGAAATGTGGCCGCGCTGCAGCCGCAGCTGAGGGGAGGGGTTGGGGGGGGCGAGCACGGCGGCTGGCACCACCTGTCGTCACGCTGCGGGCACCGAGGGTGCCCACCTGTTGGGCTTCCTGTCCTGCCGGTCCCTGATCACGGGGACGGGGCGCAGGTGGTGCCGCCTGCGGGGACGGGCGGTTTCTGGGGCACCTGGGACAGAGCCTCTCCCCAGACTGCAAATCACTGAGATGACGGGCGGCCTCCACCCCTGCCCTTGGCTCCGGGAGCCCCCCAACTCTGCTGTCCTCTCCCTCCTGCGCCCCCGCCCCCCGCAGGCTACCGGATCTCCTGGGAGGTGTACGGCAGGAACGACTCCCGGCTCACGGACACGCTCAACAGCTCGACGCACGAGTACAAGATCCAGGGCCTGTCCTCGCTCACCACCTACACCATCGACGTGGCCGCCCTCACGGCCGTGGGCGCCGGCCTGGCCACCTCGTCCACCATCTCGTCGGGCGTGCCCCCGGGTCAGTGAGAGTGGGGCTCCGGCCCGCCTTCCCCCTGCAGTCCTTGGGGGGACCTCCCTTTCAGGGGGGCCAGGGTCCCGTGGGGACGGTGGGGGTAAGGGAGGATGACCCTCTGCTGGTCTTGTTCCTGGAAAAGCTGTGCTCCTCCCTCTTGTTTATTTGTCTTTAAATATTAAACTGATGTCAGAGAGGAAGGGAGAGAGAGAGAGAGAGAGAGAAACATCAGTGATGAGAGAGAATCATGGATCAGCCCCCTTGTACACACTCCCCACAGGGGATGGAGCCCCCAACCTGGGCCTGGGCCCTGACCGGGAACCGAACCCTGACCTCCTGGTTCATAGGTCGACGCGCCGGCCGGGCCTCCGTGGTTTGAAAAGGGGTCCTCTCTGCGGCAGGAAGGGGCTGGGGAGCCTTCGCTCACCGGCGGGCTGCTCCGCCTCCTAACGTGGCGGCGGCTCAGTGGGTGCATCCTCTCTCGTTCTCCGCAGAGCTGCCCGGCGCCCCGTCCAACCTGGTCATCTCCAACATCAGCCCGCGCTCCGCCACGCTGCAGTTCCGGCCCGGCTACGACGGCAAGACGGCCATCGCCCGCTGGCTCGTGGAGGGCCAGGTGCGCCTGGCGGGGCGGGCGGGGCGGGAATCGCCCCAGAGCGGCCTGGCTCCTGGTCCGATGGGTCCTTCCTGGCCAGCTGCCCGCTGCCGGACAGAGCGGGTGTGGGGCGTTTGTGGGGGGCCGGGCAGGCAGGATCAGAGACCCACGGCACAGCGGGTGGGGGGGCAGGGCAAGGAGGAGACCAGCTGGCAGAGCGGCGTCTCCCTGGACGATGGAGGAAGTGCCATGAGAATTACGGTTCAGGCTGTGGCTGCAGAGGAGCATCCCGAGTCTGATAGCAGAGCCGGCTGTTAACGCTGGTCCCCGTCAGCTGTCAGTCACACCACTACGATCAGTCATTGAGGCGACGTGTCTTGTCCCAAGAATGAATGAAGAATGAGTGAATGAATGAATGAATGAGTGGACGTCCATTCAACATCTGTGGGGCATGCTTGCTCCCAGGGCTACAGTAGACGTGAGGGGCAGAGCCGTAAGCAAAACTGACCCGTTTCTGCTAGTTATTCTGGGAGAGCGGTTCTCAACCTGTGGGTCGTGACCCTTTCACAGGGGTCGCCTAAGACCCTCGGAAAATGCAGATATTTACATCACGATGCATCACAGCAGCAAAATTTCATGGTTGGGAACTGCGTGCAAGGGTCGTGGCCTTAGGAAGGTTGAGAACCGCTGCTCCGGGGCGAGTTCTGTCGGGGAAGGAACGCCAGGTTGCTGGTTGCTGGTTGCTGAGAAGCGTGCACGGTCCACCAGGAGCGGGCAGGAGGTGGGCTGGAGCAGAGGAGGCGAGGGGCCGGGCGCGGGTCCGAGGGGAAGGAGGCAGGCTGCGGGGTTCCTGTGGGCAGTGACTCCTCCTCCAGCCGCTGTGCCACAGTCCCCTCCCGGGAGTGGGCGTCCCTCAGGGCAGAGCCCCCCGAACTGACTCAGACAGGCAGCCGCTCGGACCGGCGCAGGTTCTGCAAGTGCCCGGTGTGCCCGGTGGGGACTGGCCACCTGTCGGCTCCCCGAGAGTCAGGCCAGGCCTGGAGCCCAAACGGCAGCCGGTGAGTTCTCGGGAGGAAATAGTCCTCCTCCCTCATCCGCCGCCGCTTCCATGTCTGAGGTCTCAGTTGCCCCGGCAACCCCAGCCCGAACACGTGGCCGGGAGGTTTCAGAGATAAGCCACTGGCACGGGTGCACCGCGCCCTCGTTCCCGCTGTGATCCGCGTCTCGCGCCGTCCACGCGCACGGTCCCCGGGAGCCGGCCGCCCTCAGGCACCTGCGCCCCTCCTGTCCCTGCCCAGCGGCTCCGCAGCCGGGGCCTGAGCTCGGTCTTCTCTGGAGATGGGGAAACGGTCGTCTTCTGTCCGCCTCGCCGGTCCAGTAGCTGGAACTCTGGAGGGAAGCCTCATCCCCCAGGCTGTTCAGTTGCCCAGGCACCGGGAGGCGCAGGGGTGCAGGGCGAGGTGGGGGGCACACGGGGTGTGGGGGCACAGGGGCAGGACTCACCGGGCTTTCCCTGCATTCCACTCCAGCAGCGGGAATGGCCCCGTGCTCCCGGTGAAAGGGCTGTGCTGCCTTTTTGCCTGATCTCCCTGAGTGTGGCCATTGGGCGTCCAGGTGTTAATACGTCAGTGAGTGTCCATCGTGGCCACCATTCTTCTTAAACCTCACCCTGGGCCTTCTGGTCCGGGGCGTCCTCGGTTCCAGGCCTCTGATCGGAGTGTCCTAACCGGCGGTGAGCTCCTTGCTCCCGGCCACTGCGGACGGACAGACAGTCTAGGACCTCCCCCACCTCCCTGTCCCTCACCCAGCCCTCCCTCCAGGCCTGGGCCTAGGACCACCCACCTCCCTGCTCCTCACCCAGCCCTCCCACCAAAGCTTTGGCTTAGGACCCCCCCCCACCTCCCTGCCCCCTCACCCAGCCCTCTCGCCAGGACATGGCTGCCCTAGTGAATGGGCAGAGAGGGGGTGCTCACTGCTGCTGTCTGGCAGATGCTTCCAGGCCTTTCCAGGGGACTGAGAAGGGAAATACAGGCTTTTTGAACCATCATGAATTCATCCTGATATTTCCAATTCAAATTTAAGAATATTTTACTTTGAGTTTGTATTTTAAATGCCTTTTCTCTTGACTAAAATGTGGGTTTTTTAGAAGCATTAGCATAATTACTTATTATCTTTATCTCACCATTAGAGAAAGAGTTTCACAATTGTCATTTCCGTGACAATGAGCCCGCCAAATGCGTTTGAGTGTTTGTCCTCATCTCCGTTACCTCGTGACGGGCCCTCAGACCTGCAGGGACAGCCCAGTCCCCCCTCCCTCGTGCGGCTGAGTCAGCAGCTCCCCCAGCGCGAGGTCTGGGCCCCGCAGGGGCGGTCTGCTCTCGGCTTTCATCTGTGGGAAAAGCACCCCACTCTTCAGCGCACGTTCACACGCTGTGAGCCTGCTGTCTTCCTGAGCCTGGCCCTCGCTGCAGGACCTCAGCGTCACGCCCTTAGGAGGGCGTGTACACAGGGGTGCCCCATGCCCGCCGCCTCTCCCAGGCCTGTTAGAGGCCGGTCTGTCCTCGTTCTTTCCGTCACATAAGCAGGTGCAGGACCTGCAGCCCCTCTGACCTGGCCGGCTGGCCTCGCTTCCAGCAACACGCAGCCTGAGCTCTCGGCGTGTACCCTACCCCCCCTCCCCGAAACCCGAGGTTCCCCTCATCCATCACAGCACGTGGCCTCCCCGGTGTGGTGTGGCAGAGCCGTGTGTGGCACCACCTCTGCCCGTGGACACCGGATGGGCACGCCTTTCCCAGCGCTGCCAGGACAGAGGCCAAAGCCGGTGGCTTACCCAGCACCCGAGGGTCAGCGGGTGGCTCTTCCCATGGGACGTCTGACCGGCTGTCACGGCTGAGACCCGGGGTGGCAGCGCAGCCCCCCTGCCTGGAGGCTCCTGAGGTGCCCCTCTCCTGCTCACACACCTGTGGTCAGAGCCACGTCCAAGTGCGGGTGGGACCCCGCCAGCTGTCCCTCCCTGACTTAGCCAACAGCTTGCCTCAGCCCTGCCCCTCCCTGCACCTCGAGCCAGCAGGGCCAGACCATTTCCCCCAGCTTCCCCTCCTCCTCCTCCCTCATCTCCCGGACCCGCCCTTCACCTCCTCTTCTTAGGGGTCCTGTAATGAGATGGCACCCCAGATGAGGCGGAGTCCCTCTGACAGGCAGCCTGCCCCGGGGAGGGGCATTATTCTGCCCGAGGTGGTCCCCGCCTGTCGCAGCCATAGTGTGTGTTTTGCAGCTGACGCACTCCGGGGGGTGGGCTTGTGGATGGATCATATGCAAACGGTCTGGACCCGCGGCCACCAGCCTGTGGGACCTCACGGACCACCGTGGTCCACGGAGCACCGGTTGGCGCCCGTGGGTCTGGCCTCACCCCGTCTCCTGCTGGCGGACACATCCGTTCTCCCGGCCGCAAGGAACGGGCTGGGCCACCGCAGCGGGTCCGCCCCGCGCCCCGTGCCACTCCCGTGGCCTCACCCCTGCCTTCAGCACTCCCTGCAGGTGGATCTGTCCTTGTACGAGGAGCGAGGGGTGAGCCTCTTGCATCACTCTGCAGATAGCTCCGGGGTTGTCCCACCGCCACCGTCCGTGCTGAGCTGTCCCTGTCCTGCCTCCTCCTGACGCGAGGCGGTTGCATTTCCGTCTGCACATGGGTCTGTTCCGCACTTCCGTTCTGGGCTCAGTCTGGCTACTCATGCGCAGGTTCCATGTTGTCTAGTTATAGAAGTTTACACGGTGCTTCGATCCCTGAAAAGGTCTCCCCACCAACACACATGTACACATACTCATGCACACAGATATGTGCAGGTGTAGGCATAATCATGCACATGCACACACTCACAACCATACAAACATGCATGTGCACATTCATGTACACACATGCCTGCATTTGCAGACACTCACATGTGTGCATATGCATATGCGCAAACACATGCACCTACATGCATGCCCTGATGCTCATTCACATGCATGCAAACACTCGTACACATGCACACACACATATGCACACATGCACACACTTGTGCACATGCACACAGATGCACCTACTCATGCATTGCCAGCACACACTCACACTGTGCAGACAGGTATGCGGAGAGGAGTGCACTCAGCACTCGTGCACACACCTGCCTATGCACACAGGCTCACAGGTGTGGCCTCCAGGAAGCCTCACGCGGTCACTGCCGCTGCTTCTCCAGCAATGTCTCCTCGGCTTCCCCTTTCCTAACTCAGAACAGCGGGCCCTGGACTCTAACTGGTACAGGGGACGCCTTCTGGAACGTTCGCCCCTAATTCCCTTTGAAAGGCTGCCAGCCCAACCGAGCGCCTGGGCTGCAGTGAGACCCGGCGTTCCCCTGTCCACCTCCCACCCGGGAGCGGTGGTGCCCTGCTCTGTGCCAGCCACGGGCCGGATGCGGGGAGTCCCTGGGCAGCGCCATCCCTGTCAGTCACCCGAAGAGCAGGCGATGACGTCATAGCAGTTTGCTCAGGGGCTGGCAGGACGCCAAGGAGCGGGGGATGCTCCAGTGGCCGTGGCCGGGACCTGGCAGGGTCCCCCGCCCCCAGGTGTTTGAGCCTCAGTGTTGACTTCCTCTCCCGGGACCCCCTCAGTCAGCTCCTCTCTGCACACGGTCCCCCTCAGCGCGGCCCTCTGCAGGGCGCAGGCGCGGCTCCGGGAGAACGCGGCCGGTCCAGCCCGCGGGGAGCCGCTGGGGGCCTGCGATCCGCTGATGGGCGCACGTGGCGGAGAGCAGCTTTTATGGGTGTTTCTGGCTCCGTAATGCTTTGCTTAATTAGCCACCTTTGACCCGACAGTGAGCAAAACACCCCTCTCGGCGCCCATCACGGGGGAGTGTTAATGCCGTGCGCATCCGGCTCCGCCGCCTGGCGGTCCCCGCTGACCGGCCGCTCGGGTTCTAATGGCCCGCGCCGCGCCCGCCCCCACCCCCTCTCCAAGCTGCTCAGCAGTGCGGCCCTCCGGGAGCGAGGAGCCGGCATCGGATGGAGAGCGGGGGGGAGAGCCCACTTAGCGCCCATTTGTGCGAGAGAAGCAGCTTTCCGGAGGGTGGGGCCCGCTGGCCAGCGGCGCCATCTTTCCTAAACTCACACAAAGGGCCCGGAGTCCGACTGACAGGTGACTGGCTGGGCTGGGGGCTAGAGCAGCGGGGAGCCGCCGGGGCCGCAGGTAAGACATGCAGGGGCCTCAGGTGAAATGTGTGGGGGTCGCAGGTAAGATGCATGGAGGCCCACAGATAAGGCACTCAGAGGCCACAGGTGAAATGTGTGGGGGTCGCAGGTAAGATGCATGGGGCCCACAGGTAAGGCGCGCAGGGACCACAGGTAAGATGTGTGGGGGTCGCAGGTAAGGCACATGGAGGTCACAGATAAAGCACATGAGGGTCACAGGTTAAAGCACATGGAGGTCACAGGTAAGGCACATGGAGGTCACAGGTAAGATGTGTGGGGGTTGCAGGTAAGTCAGGGCCACAGGTAAGGCACGTGGGGGCCCTGCCCGCCGTGCCCAAGGGCTCCTTCGTAGTGACATGTGCCTCCAAGAAGCCAGGACTGGAGAGTAACGCTGTGCGTCCCCTAAATACACCCCCCGGGGGCCGAGCCTGGCGGAGCAACGGGTCCAGCTCCTCCATGTTCTGCGGCCACACACACCCGGCAGGTCCACCCCTCCGTGTTCCCGGGGCCCCACGTTACCTGCACCCCCTCCTTTCCTGCCGAGCAGCACTGGCTGCGGGGTGCCATGGTGCTGACCCCTGCCCTCGCTGGCTGCCCCCTCGGCTGCAGTGCCACTGGGGCCTGCTCCTCGTGGGTGTGCACCCGGGAAGTCTGCGCCTCGCGGAACTGCTTCCGTGTCCGCTCGGAGAGTGTCGGGGTGTGTCTGTGCCGGATCCTTAGGAGCCGCCGGCCGCCCGCACACATATTTGCTGTCTCTCCTCGTCCTCGCGCCCTTCTCCACGTCCCGGGGTCGTTCTCATTCCGGGGCCTCGCTTGGCCCCCGGCCCCCTCCAGCCCGCTCCCTGCAGACGTGATGGGCAGGTCCCGTGTGGTGGTGTGGGTCTGGGATGGAGTGGGGGCCCGGGCCCCGACTGCCGGCCTCGCCACAGCCCGCGGAGCCTGACTCCTGCTCAGCCCGCCCGGGCACCTGTCCGCTGGGCCCGGAGCCTCACCCCTGCCCAGGCACCAGCAAGGGCCGGGGACAGGAGGCGGGCCCCTGCGGGCGGACTCCCAGGGTCTCCCTCGGTCTGAGGCCTCCGGGCTGGTGGGCACTGGTCTCTCCTGCTGGGCCGGCCAGGCGAGCCTGGGGTGGGACTCTGTGGGCAGCACTAGCAGCCCCTCGGGCAGCACAGGAGTCAGGAGTGGTGCGGGTCCGAGCCGTTTGGCCGCTCCCAGAGGCCCCTGAGGCAGAAGCGGGAGGCCCATGGGGACTGGGGCCGGTCGGTGGGCTGTGTGTGCGGAACCAGCTCTGCCAGCGCGGCTTTCTCAGCCGGAAGGGCCGCCTGCAGGTCTGGCTCCCGGGCAGCGGGGGGCCTTCTCGGTGAGGCCCTCCCTGGCCCAGCCTCGCTGGTCTGCCCTGTGTGTTTGGGCGGAAAGGGCTGGTGCGGGCAGGAAGGAGCGAGCCCGGTCCCATGAGCTGGGAAAGGCTCTGACCCACTGCGAGGAGGCTCAGCCACCGGGGTCACGCAGGCCTGGCCACGGCTTCTCCCACGGTTGGTGGGGAGAAGGTCAGGGGGTGAGTCCTCTCCGCCCCATCATCCCCAGTGGCTCCAGGTCCTGACAAGGCGGGCACAGCAGGAGCCCAGTGCACGGCTCTAGGGGGAGGTATGTGTGCAGGACGCATGGGCCCCGGGGGCTCATCCAGAGCCCTTACACGCCAAGGCTCCGCCTGCGCTGCCCGGCGGTCCCAGGAGGTCCCTCTCCGCAGGTGGGGGCCACCGGAGACGAGGAGGAGTGGGTCGTTCTGTACGCGGAGGAGAACGAGCCTGATGCCCAGACGCTGGAGATCCCAAACCTCACGCCGTACACACACTACAGGTGAGAGGGCGCCCTCCAGGGAGGGCACTTGTCTGCACGTTGGTTCACGTGGGACGGCTCCAAGGGGCAAGAACGGGCAAGTGAGGCTGCCGGAGCGAGGTGCACAGTGGAGTCTTTTCCAGGGAGGTCTGTCCCTGATGCCAGACTGACAGGGACCCTTCCACCCACACCAGCTAGCAGTGCCCTCCCACCCACACCAGCTGGCAGTGCCCTTCCACCCACACCAGCTGGCAGCGCCCTTCCACCCACACCAGCTGGCAGGCGCCCTCTTGAGACGCCTGTGTGCAGTCACTGTGTGCAGACAAGAGCTACTTTTCGTTTAAAATGTTTTAAGTATGTTCTTTTATTGATTTCAGAGAGGAAGGGAGAAAGAGAGAGAGCGTAGGAGGGAGGGAGAGAGAGAGAGACATCAAGGGTGAGAGAATCAAGGATCGGCTGCCTCCTGCACGCCCCCCACTGGGGATGGAGCCTGCACCCCGGGCCTGCGCCCTGACTGGGGATGAAACCGTGACCTCCTGGTTCGGAGGCCGGTGCTCCACCCCTGAGCCAGGCGGCCGGGCACGTGCTGCTTCTCTGTGCCGAACTCCTGGCCTCACGGGACGGCCCGCTGCTCCCCCTGGGCCAGGGCTGCTGGTCTCTGTGATCAGCACTTAACGCGCCGTCTCACCTTCTGCTTCTCGCTCGACCCTGAGAGTGTGCCGGCGTAAATCTCGGCCTTCAGGAGGGCAGCGCGGCGATGAGCTGTGAGCGAGGCCGTAACTTCCCGGGAGATGACTGAGGGCGATGCAATTTCCCGTTATGGCCGCGGGCGCGGGCGGATGGGCCATTGTCCTGCCAGGACGAAGCGCAGCGACGGGGGAGGGAGCAGGGACGCGTCCTTGCCAAGAACACTTCTCAGTCCGACACCAGGACAGGCTCCATCCAGAGCAAACCCCACAGGAGCGGCTGCTCCGGGCCTGTTCCCTTTAACCTTCGCCCGAGATTGGAGCCGGCGATGCAGGATGCCACACACTCGTTTTTAGCGAAAACATGGAGCGTAAGGCCGGCCATTGGGATTCACGGCTTCCCTCGGGAAACAGGCCTTGGCCGTGCAGCTATCTCTGAGATCAGAAGCTGCCGGGAGAGCCCGGCCAGGGTGGCTCGGTGGGTTGAGCGTTGCCCTACGCATCAAGAGGTCCCTGGTTCGATTCCCAGTGAGGACACATGCCCGGGTCGCAGGCTCCTTCCCCATTTGGGATGGTGCAGGAGGCAGCGACGGATGTTTCTCTCTCATCGATGTTTCTGCCTCTCCCTTCTCTCTTGCTAAAATCAAGAAAAACATTTTTTTAAAAAAAAAAAAAGAAGAAGAAGAAGCTGCAGTTAGAGACCCATGTTCCCAGGGTTTGCTCTTTCCACCCTGCCCAGTCCCGGTCCAGACCTGTCTTCCACACTCAGCTGCATGTTGAGCGAGGAAGCCTCTGTCGGTAACAGGGACCTGTGTGCACACCACACGTTCCTTATATGGGAGTTCATGGAAAAGCTGTGGCCGTAAATGCAGCAGAGACAGGGCGTGGGCCTGAGCTTAGAGAACCTCTGACCGCGCCCTCCTGTGCACACCGGGACGGAGGCATCTGGCTGGCCACAGGCTGGTGACCCATGGAATCCGGCGTTCTCACCGCCACCGGCAGGAATGGGCCGTGGGGAACCTGGGTCACCAAAGAGACGTGGGTCGTTCAGAGCTGGCGTTTGGGGTGCCGATCTGATGCTCCATCTGTTAAGCAGCTGCTTGAACTCTGACCCCCTGACCCAGCCCCTGGCAGCTGGCGGCACACAGCCCTGGCCGCTGAGCCCACCCCGGCCCGCTTCTGGGGAACTTGAAGCCGCTGATGGGCAGAGTTACCGTTGCTTTGAGGTCTTTCAGGGGAAAAGGCCAGCTATGCGATTTGCATTTTGTAAATATTTTTATTAGAGAATAATTGCATATTCATTTGGGGTCAAGAATCCATTTTTTGTTGCTGTTCATCCTCACCCGAGGACATTTTTCCATTGATTTTTAGAGAGAGTAGAAGGGAGTCAGAGAGAAACATCGATGTGAGAGAGACACATCGATTGGTTGCCTCCTGCACATGCCCTCACGGGCCTGGGGATCGAGCCTGCAACCGAGGTACATGCCCTTCACCAGAACCGAGCCCTTCGGTCTGACGGCCCAGGCTCTACCCACTGAGCCCAACCGGCTAAGGCTGTCTATCGTTTGCATTTTTAATGAAGCCAGGTAGAGAGGGGGCGCCCTTGAGCTTGGGCCTAGGACGCAGGTAGACACCCGCCTGAGCCCCCCTGGTCCCCCAAACAGCCTGGGGTTCTCCAGTCTCCTCCGTCCGCCACGCTGCCCTCTGCTGCAGAGGACGCTCTCGCTGTGTGCCGGCAGGTTCCGGATGCGGCAGGAGAACGTGGTGGGGGCCAGCCCCTTCAGCCAGCCCTCCCGGGTCATCCAGACGCTGCAGGCCCCCCCGGACGTGGCTCCGTCCAGCGTCACCGTCCGGACGGCCAGCGAGACCAGCCTGCGGCTGCGCTGGGTGGTGAGTTGGGTGGTGAGGGGCTGCCCGCGGTGGTCTGGGGCCCCCAGGGGTGCACATGCACCCATGGCGTGGTCTCCGCCCTGTCTGGTCCCGGGCCAGACCCGTCTCCTCATTAAGCGCAAGGTGCCGCCCCAGCTCTCGGTAATCGGTGGCGCTCTCAGGGCGCCTAGAGCCAAGGGGTGGCAGGGGAGGAGTCCACGGGGCGGGCTGTGCACCCTGGGCCGGGGTCACACACACTGTAAGGGCACCAGCTTGACTTTCCTTTGAAACACCCCCCCCCCCCGCAAAGCGAAGCCAGGATGTGGCCAGAGAAACCACGTCCAGCCAGGTCCACTGACGGGGCCATTCACGCACAGGGGCATTCCAGGCAGTGGTTCTCAACCTTTTTTAATGCTGTGACCTTTTAACACAGCTCCTCATGTGGTGGTGACCCCCAACCTTAAAATTATTTTCGTTGCTACTTCATCACTGTAATTTTGCTACTGTTATGAATCATCATGTAAATATCTGTGTTTTCTGATGGTCTTAGGCTCTACAGCAGCGGTTCTCAACTGCTAGCAAGGTCGCCTAAGACCATCAGAAAACAGATTTACATTATGATTCATTAACAGTAGTAAAATTACAGTGATGAAATAGCAATGAAAATAATTTTATGGTTGGGGGTCACCACAACATGAGGAACTGCATTAAAGGGTCCCGGCATTAGAAAGGTTGAGAACCACTGGTTCCAGGGACAGGGTGTCTGAGCGGCTTTCCCCAGAACAGGCTGTCCGGGGGCTGGCCCCCTAAGACAGGCCGCGCCGGGGCCCCAGCAGGGACGGGGCTGAGACGTCACCCACACGGACTGTCTGCCCCCCAGCCCCTGCCCGACTCCCAGTACAACGGGAACCCCGAGTCGGTGGGCTACAGGGTCAAGTACTGGCGCCCGGACCGGCGGGCCCCCGCGCAGGCGCACGTCGTCAGCGACCGGCTGGAGCGGGAGCTGACCATCGAGGAGCTGGAGGAGTGGACGGAGTACGAGGTGCAGGTGCAGGCCTTCAACGCCATCGGCGCCGGGCCCTGGAGCGAGGTGGTGCGCGGCCGCACGCGGGAGTCAGGTGAGGGCGGGCCAGGGCTGGATCCCGGGGCGCACGACGGGGCTGGCTCTGCGCTGCTCGTCCTGCCCACCTCGCAAACGGACCGGGACAGAGCGTCGCTCGCCTCTCCCCTCACCGGCGGGGACTCCCGGCAGCCACGGCAATTGACTCCAAATCCCCCGTGTGAGCCGTGCCTGCCGCGGGCCTGCCGGTGGGTGTGAGGGCCGCCCTGGGCACGGAGCCCGGGCACAGCACGGGGCGGGCGGCGGGGGCGGCAGCAGCCTCCCCCAGGGCCAAGAGAACTTGAGGTTGCAAGTACAGTGGTACCTCGAGATACGAGTGCCCTAACATACGAGATTTTTGAGATACGAGCCGTCGAGCGAGCGATTTTTGCTTTGAAATATAAGCAACAGTTGAGATGGGAGTCATCGCGCGGATCGGCTGCACAGGACCCACCCGTTTACTGCGGCTCGAGTGTCTCATAGTTTCCCACGCCTCAAGGTTACGGAACGAACTAAACTCGTATCTTGAGGTGCCACTGTACTCCATGGGCCTGAAGAGCCCCCACGATTTGGTCTGGGGTCCCGGCCGAGGGACGATGGGCGACTCTGGTGACGTCCAGGACGGGTGTCCACCGGCGCAGGCAGCCGCGCGGTCTCTCTTAGCTGAGAGGGGCCCGATCTCTGGGCACAGGCAGGCGCCGAACCTGCCATCCTGTGGCCACCGGCGACCTTCCCCGCAGCAGCTGAGCCTGCGCTCCGAGGACCGCCAACAAGTCGGTAGAGCAGGGGGAGGCAGGGAGCAGCCACTGCCACCAGGACGCCCTCCAGGACTTCCCTCCGGCTGCTGCCACCCCAGGCTGGGTGTTCCCGCAGCGGCCGGTCCTCTTAGGGTGCCACTGGCTGGGGGCCTGCCAACCTCTGTCTGCGGGACCTGCTGGCACGGCAGTGGCCTGGTCAAACCTGCCCAGAGCCTCGTGACACCCCGGCCACACCTCTTGGCACCCTCACGGTGATCCGGCACAGCCTGCTCAGGCAGAACCAGTGCCAGGTCCGGCGGAACCTCCGTGGACAGGAGTCAGGGACAGATGGTGGTGCTGTGCCCCGCCGGCCCCTCGCGATGTGGAAAAGCACGTCATTTGCGAGGAGTGTAGGCCGGTGTCTCCGGAGCAGGGGAGGGGGCAGGGAGAGCACGGCCCCACTGGGCTGTGGTGGGGCTTAGCTGTGATGTGCCGTCGTACATGTCCTCCCCGGAGCCCCGCCTGTCCCCTCACAAAACGCCGCGTGTATGGAGGTCCGTGCACGGGGCTGGCAGCGAGGGTTTCCCGCTGGAGGGGAAGCCTGCAGCCCCCAGAGGAAAGCAGGCCCCTCACTTCCCTGGGGGTGTGGGGGGAGGGGCTGAGCTCCTAAACACCAGGGCTTACGGTGTCCAGCATCCGCTGCTCACACAGAAGAGGTTTGCACTTCCGTCCCGCCCAGCGGGTGCAGCTGACCGCTCACCACGCCCAGAGTGCATTGCGCTTACCCGGGCCCCTGGTGTTGGGGTAAAAAGAGGCCCTTTGCTTGTGGAAGCCTCAGGCTGCGCCGGCCCATCGGTCCCCCTCTCTCCGCAGTCCCCTCGGCAGCGCCGGGGAACGTGTCCGCCGTGGCGGTCAGCTCGACCCAGATCCTGCTGACCTGGGCCTCAGTGCCCGAGCAGGACCAGAACGGCCTGATCCTGGGCTACAAGGTACGTGTGCGGCCACCGAGCTCTGCTCGGGACATGTGGCTGCCACCCCCCATCCCCACCCCTATCCCCTCCCCAGCCAGCAAGCTTCTGGTTTCTGAGGGGTCTGCGCTCAGCTGCTCCCTGCTCCCGCTCCCCACATTACTCATCTCATGGAAGCTCCTCACGGCCTGGGGTGCGGTGTTGGCGTCGCCCCAAACAAAGCCAGACCAGGCGCCGAGCCCCTGTGCCCCCAGAGCCTCGCTCGTGAGGGCCAGCGACCGGGTTAGAGAAATGCCTGCATCCTGGCCGGCCGGCCCTCCTGACACCTCTGGCTGCTCTACAGTCCGAGTGACACCTGTTCACCCAGGCCCTCAAAGCCCACTCCCTGCCTGTCCCTGCCCCTCCCTGCCTGTCCCTCCCTGTCCTCCTGTCCCCCCACAGCCCCTCCCTGCCCTCCTGTCCCCCCACAGCCCCTCCCTGCCCTCCTGTCCCCCCCAAGTCCTCCCTGCCCTCCTGCTGCCCTCCCTGGGCATTGCCGCTGCTCGCCCCGGGCCCTAAGACAGGGTGACCCTGTTAGGCCAGTGATCCCAGAGTGGGGTCAGCAATCCACACCCCGTCCCCGGGTCCTGGAGATGCTTCTGCCGGGAGCGTGCTCCTCCCCGGGGTCTGCCTGCTAAGCCTCGGTCGCTGTGTGAGCCGGGTTCCGGGGAGATGGGCCATCCTGCGACCGCCGCCCAGCCTCCCCTTCAGCGGGCATGGGCAGAGGTTCCCTCTGGGTCCACCCCGGAGTCCTCGGCCCGTGGCTGTGGTCAGCGTGGCTGCCTGTGGTGGCCTCAGACCTTGCAAATGACGGCGAGGCATCCAGCCAGCAGCCCCAGTGCCCTGCCACTCGGGTGCGAGCGCTGCCTCGCCATCCGCCCCGTGCCAGCCAGTCGCCCCTGGACCTATAAGCCTTCCGCCAGCTGCCGGGGCACGAAACCCCCGGCTGGTCCTGGCGCCTCAGTCGGTCATGCTGCCGAGGCCCCTGCCGGCCCCCGTGTCCTCACATCCCCTCCTCCCCCCGCCCTGTGCTGCTGCTGCCGCAGATCCTGTTCCGCGCCAAAGACCTGGACCCCGAGCCCAGCAGCCACGTGGTGCGCGGCAACCACACGCAGTCGGCGCTGCTGGCGGGCCTGCGCAAGTTCGTGCTGTACGAGCTGCAGGTGCTGGCCTTCACGCGCATCGGCAACGGCGTGGCCAGCTCGCCGCTCGTCCTGGAGCGCACCAAGGACGACGGTACGTGCCGGCGCCCCGCCCAGAGAAGCAGCCTCTGCGTGTCCCTCCCGCCAGCCAGCCGCTCCGGGAAGCTGCGTCCTCTGCCGGGGCGGCCACACTGCCCCTCCCGGGGGAGCGCGGGGACAGCAGATCGTGTGGGCCGGTGTCATCCCACCTCCGTGGCCGGCCAGGCTCTTCCCGGTGGAGGGAACAGCACGGGACTGCCGCCGGCCGGAGGGGCGGGATGGCCAATCGCAGGGGGAGAGGGTTTAGGGGCCTGGGAGGAGCCGGCGCCGGGTTTCCGTGGTAACTGCAGCAGGCGGCAGGAAAGGCTGCTCCGGCAGTGTCTGCACTTGCCTGTCACACACCACTGCTGCCCATGTGCCCAGGTCTTGGTGGCCCTGATGCTCCTTTGCATGACCGGAGGCCATTGAGCTGTGTGCATGGAGCGGCTGTTCCGGGCCCAGCACCCAGCAGGCTTCTCCAGCCCTGCACCCAGGACGGCGCTGTGTTCCTGGGCATCTCGCTGGGCAGTGAACAACAGTCACCCTCTTCGCAAGGGCCTGGCTCCTCCAGGCGCTGATCCCCACCCTCACACACATGCCTGACGCCTCTCAGAGGGATGCACTGGCCTCCCAAGCCTGCTCTGCCTGCAGCAGCTGCAGAGGAAAGACAATGTAGATTCCCTTCTTTTTTTCTTGTTTAATATATATTTTTTTATTTCAGAGGGAGGAAAGAGGGAGAGAGAAACATCAATGATGAGAGAGAATCCTTGATCGGCTGCCTCTTGCACACCGCCTACTGGGGATTGAGCCTGCAACCTAGGCATGTGCCCTGACTGGGAATCGAACTGTGACCTCTTGGTTCAGAGGTTGGCGCTCAGCCTCTGAGCCACACCGGGCAGTGGTAGATTTTCTTCAATATCTTCAAAGGAATGAAATCAGTCCCCAGGTGTCCTGTCCCCGCGCTTCCCTGGGAGGAGGCACTGTGGCTACCCCTGGCAAGGATGGGCTGCTGTCAGCCTGTCTGTCCATCCATCCTCTTGGAGCGCGAAGCTTTCCCACACTGCCCAGCGGCCCTGCCCCCAGCCACTGGGCAACTGCCTATGCAAATTAATCTGCCATCATTGTTATTAATTTGCATACTCACTCCTGATTGGCTGGTGGGTGTTGTGAAGGCACGGTCAATTTGCATCTTACTCTTTTATCAGTGGAAATGTGTGGAGACAGCGTTGGTCAATGACATTATATAATTTTTAGGTGACTAGCATTGTCATTCAACACCCAAACTCTAGTTCCCTTTGCTACCATGACTTTGACCCCCAACACCCACACCCCCTTCCTCCACCCTGACCCTCTCGCCAGGGCCCCTCAGTGGCTGGCCTGGCCCCAGGGCTCCCAGCCTGGCTGAGCACCACACAAACAGGCAGCTGATGGAGGTGGGGTTTCCCAGAACCATCAGAGAGACAAACAGAGCACGTCAGACCCAAAGTCATTCCCCTGGAACGTGGCATGTCCCCCGCGAACAGCATCACGGGCAGGGATTGTGTGGCCAGTTCCCAGCCCCACACGGACCCTGTCCGGGGCCCAGACCGCACGGCCAGGCGCCTGGCTCACGAGATTCCTTCCCCTCCAGCCCCAGGCCCCCCGGTGAGGCTGGTGTTCCCGGAAGTGCGGCTCACGTCGGTGCGGATCGTGTGGCAGCCGCCGGAGGAGCCCAATGGCATCATCCTGGGTAAGGGCACAGCAGCGGCAGCAGGGAGCGCAGGGCAGGGCAGGGCAGCGAGAAGCGCGGGGTGGCATTTGCCTTTGGCTCATCGGGAAGGGGCGAGGGCCCGCGGGGAATTAGGAGAGGGAGGGTGAGCTTGGCCTGCTCCCGGCCCTCGAAGGAGGAGCTGTGAGCCACAGCACACGGCGCCGGGCCGGGATGGCACGAGCTCGTGGGGCGACTCCGCTGCTGTGGGCTCCCCGAGCCCTGAACAGATGTGGGGGCTGACACCACTCACACCCCAACTGTGGCTACGGACGGGGTCCGGCAGCACCAGGCCCCGAACCGGAGCGTCCGGCCCAGGGATGAGGCCTCACAGAGCAGACGACTCGCAGAGCGATGCCTGGGGGTTGCCCAGGAGACAGCCCACTCGAGGCCTGCGGCACGAGACATGCCAGGGCCACCGCCTCCGAGGCGGGGCTGGCCTGGCCTCCCCCACACGCGGGTCAGGCCTCCGTGTGGTCAGACAGACGGCGAAACGGGGGCTGGGAGGGTGCCAGCGAGCGGGGTCACCCGGAGCCGGAGGCGCTGCCGGCGGGAAGTCGGGTGTGGAGAGGGCAGGGCAGGCGGCGGGCGGAATGACCGGGGCCCTGGCGCAGTGGCGTGAGGGCGGTCAGCTCCACCAGCCATGTCCCGGAGCCCCGTCCACGTGAGGGCTTGGCCATCGTTTTCTGCGGGTGCCCGAGCCCCCGCTCTTGCCCTGGAGCAGCAGGTGCAGCAGCTGTCCGCGGCCGGGTCTGTCATTGGCACGGCCTCAGAGGGGGCGGGGCCTCAGAGGGGCCGGGCCAGGGCCTGGTCGGGAGTGACCCTGGCCAACCCCTGGCCCCACAGCCCCGCTCCCTCACCTGCAAGGCAGTGGGAATGGGGCCCTGCTCTGTGCAGGGAGGGCTGGGCAGGGGGAGTGGGGCAGAGGGCGGGAGCGTTGGGCAGGGAGCTGGGTTGGCGGCAGAGGAGGGAGCGGGAGGCTGGCAGATGCCAGGGCAGCTGGTGCTGGCTGGCTGGCAGCCGCTGGCGGCCTCACTGCAGAGAGGGCGAGGGCGCTGTTTACAGAACTAACAGCAGGCGCTGCCCTTGGCAGGACGGGTGCGGGCGGGGGGCTGGGGGCGGGAGGGGGAGGAGGCAGTGAGGGCAGACCCTGCCCCATCAGATGCTCACCGCTCCCAGGTACCACGTGTCCTCACACCCTGTCCCCTGAGGACGTGCTCAGCGCGCGGTGGCCACAGGGAGGGACCGTCCTCACACCTTGTCCGTGAGGGGAGGGAGAGCAGGGGGCACTGGCGCCCAGAGCCCGCTCCTCATGGGGAGGGGCTTCCCTCCCGGTGGAGTTGGGCCTTCCTGGTGCTGGTGGGGAGAGGGTGTGGTGAGAACACCGCTCTGGTCCCCTCCACGTGGCTGTGGGAGGCGGGATGGGCTGCCCGCGCTGGGAGAGGCTGACCTCGCTCCGGCTGCCCACAGGGTACCAGATCGCCTACCGCCTGGCCCGCGGCAGCCCGCACACCTTCACCACGGTGGAGGTCGGCGCCACCGTCCGGCAGTTCACGGCCACCGAGCTGGCCCCCGAGTCGGCGTACACCTTCCGGCTGTCCGCCAAGACCAGGCAGGGCTGGGGGGAGCCGCTGGAGGCCACGGTCATCACCACCGAGAAGAGAGGTGAGACGGGGCTCAGCCCTCAGTCACGGCAGCCGGAGGGGAAGGGGGGTGACCACTGGAACCGGGGCGACCCCTGGCCTCTCGGTCGGGCCTGTGTGGCCAGCGCATGGAGGGGGAAGCGGGCACTGAGCTCATCGAGCACCCACCGAGCCGGGCCTGGGACTGGGCACCTGCCCCGCACTCCGTGCCCTCTGGCGAGCTGACCGGCCAGCCGGAGGTGGACACGGCTCAGAGGCTGAGTGCAGACCCAGGGGAGCCGTCCTCCTGCGTGGGAGCCGCCCCGAGGCAGCGCGGGCCCTGGGTCACGCCCTCCCGGGGAGCGGGTATGCACGCTCAGCAGCCGCAGAAAGACTGTGTGGACCCTCTGCTCCCAGCACTGCATATGCTGGGCATCACCCGCTCTGTCCTTCCCCCAGGCCCGGGGGTGCGGGGGCGCCCAGGGCGTAGGAGAGAGGCTGGACGTGGTGGGGAGGGAGACGCTGCTGCAGCAGGAGAGGATGTGGGGAGGTTGGACCAAGCTCCTCCCCATCCCCCCATCATGGCGGCGCGATCCCCACCCCGAGTCCTGATCACAATCACCAGCCTCCACGGCCGCAGTTAGACAGCGGTTCCTGCCCCGAGCGTCCCTGGGAACCCGTGGGGTGAGGAGGGTAGGTGGCCAGTCCACACACTGCCTCGCCCCTACCCCAGCCCCAGCCCCTCCTGCAGCGGATCCAGGGCGACCGCACCCCCAGTGAGGAGATGAGCTGCTGCGTGAGGACCCAGCTCCTGGGGCATCAGGCTCAGGGGACACCAGGGTTCAGGGGACACCCAGGACTGGGGACACCAGGCTCAGGAGACACCAGGCTCAAGGGACACCAGACTCAGGGGACACCAGGCTCAGGGGACACCAGTGTTCAGGGGACACCCAGGCTCAGGGGACACCCAGGCTCAGGGGACACCAGGCTCAGGGGACACCAGGGTTCAGGGGACACTCAGGATGGGGGTGTGGTGCAGGGAGGAGTCCAGAGTCCCCTGTGGTGTTCGAGGAGCCCCATTGTCACCCCGAGATGTGCTCCCGGGTGGCATGGAGTCGGGAGCCCGTGGGGTGGGTTCACGCAGCCTGTTGGTCTGTCCTGCGCTGAGGGCGGAGCAGATCCGCACTGTGGCCATCGCCCTGAGTGGCAGTAAGAGGAGGTCACCCCCTGGCCCCGGAGCGGCCTGCAGATGGTCTCTCCGGGCGGCACTGTGGGTGTCAGCGGTGCCTCCGAGCGGTTTGGGGCCCCTCTCACCCCCCGGTCTGTCCTCATTCGCTTGCAGAGCGGCCGGCGCCCCCCAGGCAGCTGCTGGTGCCCCAGGCCGAGGTGACCGCCCGCAGCCTGCAGCTCCAGTGGGTGCCGGGCAGCGACGGGGCCTCCCCCATCCGCTACTTCACGGCGCAGGTGCGCGAGCTGCCCGCCGGGCGCTGGCAGACCTACTCCTCGTCCATCAGCCACGAGGCCACCGCCTGCGCCGTGGAGAGGTACGGCGGCCCCGAGGCCCCTCCCCGGGACCCGCAGCCCGGCCCTGTCCCACCCCCACAACCCCCCGCAGCCAGCCCCCCGCCGGGGCCCGGTCTGGAGGGCATGTCTCTCCTCGTCCACACCTTCCCCTGTGGGAGCCACATGATGAGGACCCGTGGAGACAGGGCGTGTGGGAGAGGGAGGCCCTGGAACCGGGAGTCACTCCGGCCCTTCTGGGAGCGGAGCAGAGGGTGACAGTGCTGCTGCTGCTGCTGCACGGGGGGGGGGGGGGGGGGGGGGGGGGGGGGGGGGGGGGGGGGGGGGGGGGGGGGGGGGGGGGACGCAGGGGGGGCGGCCAAGAGAGCTGGCAGCCAGGCCCCGGAGCGGGCACATCGGGGGGCACAGTGCAGGCGCTGGGTGAGAGAACATGGTCTGCTCAGAGAAGCTGCTCCGTGGTCTCGGTCTCAGGGAAGGAGGGAGAGAGGGGGAAGGGAGGCCTGAGGGACAGAGGGAGGCCGAGGTGGTAGCCTTGGGGTCCCCGATGGTGGGAGCGTCGTCACATGGACAGCCGGCGTTGTCCGGGTCTCACAGCAAGTGGCAGACACACGTGGCTTCCAGACAAACATGTCCTGCGGGGGGCGGGGCCTCCGGGCCTCCGGGCCTCATCCATGAAAGGGCAGTAGGAGCTGCGGGGTCCCACAGGACAGGGCCTGCAAGGCTCGGTGCCATATGGGTGCTGCCGGGGCTGGGGGCCGCAGACCGCAGAGCCTGGGTGGGGAGGGAGGGGGGCCAGCCCTCTGGAGGGCGAGGGCGAGGAGGAGCTTGGAGAAGCCTCGTGCGGAGCAGAGGGGCCGTCCGTGTCCCCTCCCCTGGGAATCCCTCTGCAGGCCAGTGAGTGGGCCATGGGCTGAGGCTCCTCCTGAGCCAACCTGACTCCAGAGCACCCCCTCCTAAGGCAGGGGCGGGGGCCCTTGGGCGGAAGGACACCCCCAGGAGCTCTGGGCCTCCGGGTGGGAAGGTCAGGGGGTCACAAGTCAGAGCTCCAGGCCTCTGGGTGGGAAGGTCACGGGGTCACGGTCTCTCGGTTCTGCTCAGGCTGAGGCCCTTCACCTCCTATAAGCTGCGCCTGAAGGCCACCAATGACATCGGGGACAGCGACTTCAGCGCTGAGACGGAGGCGGTGACCACGCTGCAGGACGGTGAGTGGCCATGGCAGGAACAGACAGGGCCACCCGGCTGCTGGCTCCGAGAGAGAGACCCCACTTTCCTCCTGAGCCGGGCGGCGGGGAGTGGGGGGCACGCGAGGGAAGAGACAGCCCAGGGGGCCCAGAGCACCAGTGCATGGAGGCTCTGGGCCTGGCCCTGGGGGGGCTTTGGCCTCTGCTGGAAGGAAGGCTCAGATTCGCGTCCACACCCGCCCGTTAGCACGGGAGCTGGTAACTGCCGGGCTCGCTAAAGATTAACGTCGCCGGGTGGTGCGTTGAGCGGTTGCCCACTCTCTCATTGGACGGCCTCCCAGCGTGGCCGCCCGCCAGGGGCACAGCCACGTGGGGCATGGACACCCTCAAAGCCCAGCTGGCGATCACCCACTCCTCCCCCGGGGGCGGGGCCTGCGCCCGGCGAGGGACAGAGGACGCTGCCTGCCTGGTTCGGGACCCACATCGCCCGCAGTCCTGGCCACAGGCCCCCGCAGACCCAGCACCGCGCTCCGTGCTCCTACCCCAGCCCCCAGCACCCTCCTCCGAGGCCACCAGGAGCCGTGGGCCGCCGACCCCACCTCCTCATGCGGCTCCTCAGAACCTGGGAGCGGAGATTCCGGCCTTGGGGCCCCCCCTGAGGACCAGCCCGGAGGGGTAGGGGGCTGCTGGCTGCGGGCCACGTGCAGACCGTGTTCTGCGCAGAGCAGACCTCCCGCGTGTTCCTGTGCCCGGACGGTGCCCTGGCCCTGCCCTCAGGGAGCCACGGGCAGACGGGCAGGGAGGGCAGGGGGGCTGAGCGCTGGGACACGGCGGCTGTCTTCTGCGGCTCCCGTTTTCATGCTGCATCCCGCACCTGCGGCGCTATTGGCGCTATGGGCGCAGGCGCCGACCCGCGGGGGGAAGCAGCAAACACCGCCCCCGGCCCTACCGCTCCGTCAGAGCGCCTCTTCCAACCGCAGGGCCTCAGGCCTGGCTTCCGCCTTTGATATTCAAATCGCCTGCGGTGCCCATCCTGATCTCCCCCAGAGGACTGCTCCTGGCATGCCCTGGGCACGGATTGGAGCAGCACCGTCTCCAGCCCGGCTCTGGCTGAGAGGGACCGGCAGCTGGCCGACTCTAGGCCCTGGGGAGCCCGGAGTGGGGGTGTGGGGGGGAGGATGCTGACCTTGAGTGTGATGGTTGTGGGGGGAAAGTGAGGTTCCCTCTGCCCTGCTCTGACCAAGTTCACGGGGTCTAAAAGCAAACTGACAGAGAAGAGGTCCAGTCTACTTCTCGCACACAGGGGGTCCCGGGCATGGGGCCTGCGGGAGGCCAGGCAGTGAGGGTGCCAGGAGAAGGGGGCTCTGGGACCTCACCGAGGCGCCGTGGAGGTCACTTCAGAATGTGGGACGTGGGTGCGTGGGGACCCCACAGATACCGGGACGGGGGATAGTCCAGGTGCCGGGCACGGCCAGGGCGGAGGTCAGACCAGCCTGGCCCGCAGCTGGCGAGCGGAGCACATGGAGGTGGGCCAGGCCCCTCCAGCCCCGGAAGCCACCTCCTTCGTGGCAGTCGCTCGTGGCCAGGACAGGGGCACAGGGCCTGGCTGAGTCCGTCCAGTCAGAAGTCCTTTGGCAGCACAAAGCACATGCTGCCCTCTACAGGGCGGGCGGGCCCCTGAGCAGGCTCTCGGGTGGGGCGCCTGGCACCCCGCTGGTGGGAGTGGCCTGGGAGAGGCGGGAACTCCCTCCGTGTCTCAGGGCCCCTCTGTCTCGGGGAGGTGGTCAGACGAGCGCTGGCTGTGAGGTGGCACAGGGCACCCTCAGGGGGCAGGGGGCGGGAGCTCGGGGTGGGGGCACCCTCTAATCCTGTCTCCTGATCTTGGATTTCAGTTCCGGGGGAGCCTCCTAGTTCTGTCTCAGTGACGCCCCACACCACCTCCTCCGTCCTGGTCCAGTGGCAGGTAAGGCCCCTGTCTCAGGGGGCCTCCTACAACACAGCGTTCACCTTGCACACGCTCACCCTGCACACGCTCACCCTGCACATGCTCACCCTGCACACACCCTCCACACACTCACCCTGCACACACTCACCCTCCACACACTCACTGCACACGCTCACCCTCCACACACTCACCCTGCACACACTCACCCTGCACACGCTCACCCTCCACACACTCACCCTCCATGCATCACCCTGCACACGTTCACCCTCCACACACTCACCCT
>PVJN01014777.1:15000-45803 GCA_004026805.1 Lasiurus borealis | reverse complement strand
TTTATTGCTAGTAATGAAAATAGTTTATAGTAGATAGAAATTCAAAGGAGAAATATTTTCTTAAAGAAGTCAAAGATTTACAGGATGCCTAAGACCAAAGCAGAGAGGGTCGGACCAGCATTGCCACCATTTGTCCACTATCCAGATACCACTGATGACATGTACACAGAAAGAACTGTTTGACATTGAAACTGGGACTCAAAGCTATTAGACAGGGGAGGTTGGTGGGGAGGGGCCTGTAGGAGATCAATGGAAGGACTTTTATACATATGTGTAGGCATAGCCAGTAGATTCAGGACATTGGGGGGGTGGGGGAGGAGATGGATGAGGGCATGTACTGGGGGGGTGGGGTGGGCATTAGGGAAAAAAAAATAAATAAATATAGACCAGGAAAAAACAAACAAACAAACAAACTAAAAAACATTGCTAAAAGAAATTGAGATATAAATAAATGGGAAAAAAAATCAAAGATTTAATAACATTCTGAGGAATAAGAAGTTAATTAACTTAATGTTTTGAATTTTATTATTTATAAAACTGTATATGACTCTTATTTAAATAGATAACATTTTATGTATTTTATTTTTAATTCTTGATATAAATTGGTTTTTCTTACTCAAAAATATAAATTCAGCAAGATAACATCAAATGTATTTTGGTCAATTTCCTGTATAAATTTCTGATAATGCTTATTAGAAATATAGACATTTGCACCTCTAACTAAGTAATGTTCTACTATATATGGTACCATACAAATTCTAAAACATTTGGATCCTTTTATCTACCTTCCATCTATTTATAATACTAAGTGAAGTGAGTATTGAGAAACTCTAACTTGAAAAAAAAAAGATAATACAAAAAATGCAATTAAATAGAAAAATATAAATAATTTTTGATAGTTTTTTAAATCACACTAAGAGGAACTAAAATAAACCCTTTCTATTAAACAATTTATTAAAATAAAATCCTTAAAGCTATCTTCAGCTGTTGTATAATGCAGTATACTTTCAATTAACTGATTTCTTTCAAATATTTTTACTAAAATAATGGGCTACATATACTCCTGCTATATATTTGAGATGATTAAACTGATGGTAGAAAAAAATAAACAAATATCAGGAACAAAACAAATGGAAAAAAATCTAATTGCACAAAAGAGGAGAAAAAGTAATATTTGAGCTAATTAATCAAAAGTTCAAAAAGGCTTAATCATAGGCAAAGGAAAACTATTCTTAGCACAAAAGATTCCACTAAAAATGTGGAGATTATTTTTAATGTATTTTAATTTCTAAGTTAAAGAAATATTTCAATTTAGGAAATAGAACATTATTTTTTCTTACTTGAGTTCATTTAAATAGTGATGGAAGCCAAAAAATATAAAATGTAATATGCTACTGGTTTCTAATTGAAATCTATTAAAGCACTACTTACACAATTTTAGTAAGAGAAAATAACTGATAAACAGGTTTCTTTTGCTTTTGCTTTCAGTTTCTTACTCCTAAAAAAAAAGTATATTTTTGTTCCTTTATATATTAAAATGTTTAATATATATTAATTAAATGAGTGAATTAGTGAATCCAATCATTAAATGAAAGATTATTTAAGTTAAGCCTTCAAGTTCATGTTTAAAAATAGAAATCCATATCCTATATAACTCATTGATTACTTAAGTGTGGTTTTCAGATTTATAATAATTTCCCCATATTTATTAATAAAGAAATCTGGAATCTATTTGTGTTACAGGAGATATTCTCACCCGTAGACTAGCAATATTTCTGTGTCAGATTAATTAAAATATATGCCATATATTTTCTTTTAAGAAGAATAGTCTCCTTTCTAAAATATTGTTTTAATATCATTTTTTAAAATCATGTTTTCACTATAACTTAAACTTTCAAACATAAACTTTTTTTTCTATAGAGGTCTTTTTCATGCTCATCAAATACACTGTTCAGTTAGTACATGAAAAGAAATGAAAGTATTAACGTGAGCAACAGTGTACTTGTTTATGTTGTTGATTAAGAAAGGAAAATTGGAATCTCATGAAGATATATAATAACTGCAAACTCTTTACTTACCACATGCAACTTTACAAATAGTGGCCAAAAAATCATCTGTTTAATTATTTTATTATACACATAATTGGGTCTGTTTTATACTATTCTTCACATATCAATATTCAATAACCCATTATTTAAAATGTGTCTAAAAATTTACATAATATCACATACTCACAACCCATCAAGACATTTAAATCACATTCAAGTAAACATTGAAATTTGTAGGAACTGTGAATATTAAGTAAGTATTTAAATAGCTTTTGTTAGCCTTAACTGGTTTGACTCAGTGGATAGAGATTTGGCCTTCAGACTGAAAGATCCTGGGTTCAATTCCAGTCAAGGACACAAGCTCAGGTTAAGGGCTCAATCCCCAGTAGAAAGCAGCCAGTCAATGATTCTATGTCATCATTGATGTTTCTCTTTCTCCCTCTCCCTTTTTCTCTGAAATCAATAAAAAAATATAAACACAAATAAATAGCTTTTGTTAAAAAAAACTAATCTAAAAAAACAATATTTCTGTTAACACAGAAAATTGTGATGGTAAAAAGTCAGAAGAAAGTTATCTATCTAGCACTTATTACATAGAAAAGAAGGCCTTGGGGAGGTCAACTGTAAAATAAATCCAGCATCATAATATTTAGTGCAGAAATATTTATATATATTTTTCTTATTTTTGTATTAAGTAGATATTTGTGTATGTGCATTTGTATTAAAATTTGAATATGATTAGAAAAGTTAGTAAACATTATATCCACTAAGCTATATGTGATAGGACAGAGTGCAAAAAATTACTTTCTATGAATCATCAATTAATAAATGACTTAGCAGCTATGTTCATACTGTATAAATCAAGTTTCTCATTAAAAACTGAAATGATAAATATTAAATATTTAAGTATCATGACTATTTTGAAAACTAATCATATATTAACTAGTGTAAAATACATTTATAATTCTGAAATACAATTTATAAAACAATTATTTTTTCATTTGTTATAATTGGACATTAGGAAAAAGCCTATGGTCTCTAGTTCTTATAAATGAAAGTGGTTTAATTCTCTTTGGGTAAATCATCAGCAAATATTCCTTTGTGTTTGAAACAATGAAGACATAAAATTTTTTAAAAAGGTGTCAGAAACCAAACATTGTTCTCACTAAATGGATGTAAACAGGAGGCTAGAAGGCTGGTCAACCTTGAAGCTCTGAAAGGTCAAAACCAGTCACTCCCTATCTAATTGAGACAATGAACTTCCCCATCAAATAATCATGTCAATCCTGACTGATAAAATAATCTACTTGTTACTGGAATTGCCTGCTTCAGGGCAAAGGGTGTATCCCAAAGCTAAATAAAAGGGATGGCAAGGCCAAAGGAAGGTGGCAGTCCTTTCCACTAGAGGAAGGCTCCCACCTTGCCCCCCAATATTGCCAAATTAATATTTTCTAGTCTCTCATTTTGTTTGCATGCGGCCTCCTTCAGAACTCAAACCCTGACCCGGGAACCCTGAACCACGCGGGACATGGAAAGAGGTTCCCACAAAAGGGCATATCAAATTAATAAATTAAAGGTAGACTTTTAGAATGTAGGTATTTATTAAGAAATACTTTTTTTCATCTCTATCTGCATAATCAAGTTCTGCTTATTTGATATCTAAGAAGACTTAAATGTAAAGCAAAATAAAAGAAGCAAAAACTGTGGCTTAGCTATTATTTGACTCTTGAAAAACTAAAATTCACACTAAAAATACATCAACATGCTAGAACTATCCAATTCCAATCAAATTTTCATTTCACCTAAAAGTGTTGAATTTACTATCTTAATCCTATAAATGAATATATTAAAATGTGCATGGTAGGTGATATATGCCATATTTTGCTTGTAAATATAATGCAAAATAGAAAAAGTTAGGAAGCATTCATGAAGATAAGAACAAATCTAGTGACTTAATCAAGTTATTTTAAAAAGATTATAGACTGCTATTGATGGCCTTTCTCTCTTGTTACAGAGGTACTTGAATAGTTGTTTTTTGTCTAAGGACACAGTTGGGATTTGCTGTTACTTTTGATACATTAATGGTCCATTCCACAGTAATAAACTGCACTCTAGTGCTAATTGGTTCATAATGATTGCTTAAACTTTACACTTGGTAAGCATTGGAAGGCTTCACTCACCTTGTTCAAGTGGTTGGCTTTTAGTTGAAGTAGTTTTCATCTTGAGTGCCTCCCTAACAGACATGTCACAGCAGGAGCCTTTGTTAGTGTCTTGGTCACTGTCAGCCTGATCACTGTCCCCGTGCCCACTGTCTCTCAGGCTGGCTCTTTCTGGGTCCTTAAACGTGGAGCTACTGAAATACATATAAAGAAAAAGAAGAGAAAGTGGTTTCTCTACGAGTTTGAGTCTTGTGTAGTTTCTTGCAAAGCAATTTTGACACGAATGCAAATGGGGAAGCTGAGAAAGTTATTTAATAGGCCTTACCTTTGAACAAACTGCTGCCTGCTGCCCATGTAATTGGGCTCTGCGGGAAAATTGTCTGTCTGTGAAAGAGAAGGAAAAAAATACGTATAGTTGTACACTGGACAAATCTCCTGCAGAGCAACAAGATTTCCTAGTGGAAAAATGATTAATAATTCAAAAATTCCCTTAATCTTCAGATTTGTATATTTTAATTAAATTGGAAATTGCTGACATGTAATTATGTGCTCAAAACAATTAAATGATTCCGGTACACAAATTACCTTTTAAAGTAAACAATGAGCCTGTCATAACTGGCATTCTCTCTTAGCACCAGGATGGATAACACTGTGTTGTTTCATTATGTAGATATTAATATTGAATATTTGTGGGAGGAGTAGAAAAATGAACTCATTTCTCCATAATAAAAGTGTGAATTATTTAATAATACTCATTTTAACATAATTACATAATCTTCATAAAATAATTACATAATTTTATGGTTTCCTTGATGTAATATCATTTTTAAGTCATCCACTCCTGAATTAAGAGATCCTAATCCTTTCCTTCCAATTATCAGAGAGTAAAGAGGGTGGGAAGAAGTAGAAGTAGGTAAAAAGGAGTTAAATAGTGATGAAAGGAGACTTGACATTGGGTGATAAACATAGAATGCCGTATACAGATGATGTATTATAGAATTGTACACCTGAAACATATAATTTTATTAACCAATGCTACCTCAATAAATTCAGTAAAACATAAAATAAATTGATAAGCTGGACCCATACAATTCATTCTCAACTACATCCCTACCATAAAAATGGCATTCACACAAGACAATGGAAAGATGTATTCTTTCCTGGTTATTAAAAACAAAGTAAAATAAAAACAAGAAATAAAATGTGACTTAAAACACCAAGAGTAAAGACATTGAGAAACCAGGCTTGTTTTTTGTGGTTGTTTTTACTGCCTCCAAACTGACCTGGAAATCTGCCAAGAAGAACTGAGTTCTCCTTGTATCATGGAACAGAGTCTTTTGGGAGAAAGAGACTAGATCTTTCATAGATCTCCCTATACTGTACATTCATACATGTTACTTCTTCTTGCAGCTGGCTCCAAGACAAAGGTTCTCCTGTTTTCTGCATCACTTCATATCACGCCATTATGCTCTGAAGCAGCTATGGGTACGTACAAGATCATCCAGCATGCAAGTATCAGTGGCACAGGAGCATGCAATTCATGAAGCAGAGGGCCCAAGGTAAGACTTAATGTAGTGCAATATGTGTTTTCCTTATAAATA
Source organism: Lasiurus borealis (assembly GCA_004026805.1). Lineage (NCBI taxonomy): Eukaryota > Metazoa > Chordata > Mammalia > Chiroptera > Vespertilionidae > Lasiurus > Lasiurus borealis. The sequence goes on along the minus strand of PVJN01014777.1, from coordinate 39,995 downwards.
AGACTAATTTATGTTAACAGTACTCTTTTTCTCCCCATGTAATAATTTAAATTATTTGGCTTTTCAAAATATTCCTGGGGGCGGGGGAGTATGCTAAGAGTAACATCTTAAAGCATTGAGTTGCAATGTCTGTTAGAAGTTTGGGGACAGAAGAAATCCCTTACAAATATCTTAATTTGTAATCTTTTGTTGTTCAAATGAATTTTACCCCAGAAAAAATATAAAAATGTGGGTAAACAAGGACAATTAATTTCCCACACTTAATTTGTTTAGCTAGCAATTGGTGGCATACATTTTTCATTAACGTGTTTTATTTTTTCACAGGCTCTGTGAAGCACCTTATTTTGTTTTCAAAATAACAAACTATCAATTTTTAAGAATAACTTAACGATCTAATAAAGATAATGGAAACCAGTATGAGGGGCCAAATGTTTGCAAAAGCATTTTTTCAATTTTTAAAACTATACTTAGTTGAAATTCCACATTTTAATATAAAAAATCTAGTATGTCTTTTTTTTTTAAAAAAAAGTATTTTAATTAATTTTAGAGAGAGAGAGAGAAAAACATGGATGTAAGAGGGAAACATTCATCAGCTGCCCCCTGCACACTCACTACTGGGCATCAAGCCTTCAACTTGGGCATGTGCCCTGATCAGGAATCAAATTCATGATCTTTTGGTGCCTGGATGACACTCAACCAACTGAGCCATATTAACCAAGGCTAGTTCATCTTTTGAATTCGTCAGAATATGTATACATATGCTTTCAGTTAAAAGTTCAGGATAAATGTCTCAGAACATTTCAGAAAATGAGAACCCTGAGTATTAAGGAGAGAGTAAAATATAACCTGAAAAGCAGAAACTAGTGAGCAAATAGAAGTGCTATTAAAAGTAATCTTGTGTTTTTTATGGCTTTAATTAAATGGAGCCTTATATAAAGTTGATACAGGGAGACCCTCTGGGGAAACTTTTCTTCACCTGTTCTAATCAGGATAGTATTTAAAATGTTTGCAAATTATTAAAGTTATAAGTAGTTTAAGTAAAATAAGAGACTTAGCAAAAAAAATAAACATGTTCTCATTGAGTGAAAACCTGAAAACATATTTTTAAATATGATTGTGCAAAAACATGTGTGTGTTTGTATGTTTTATGTATATATTAGTAGCTGATGAACTGCTACCAAATACAGTTTTGATGAAAATAGAAAAATAAGAGGAAGTTAGAACAAAAGGGTGGGGGATGAAGGAAAAGAGAGGGAAGAAAAATAACAGGAGTGAGAAAAGCAAGAAAAAATAAAGAAAGAGAATAAAAAAGAAAAAGAAATATATATATGATGAGAAATTTATATGAAGATAAAAGAATTAAACATGCTGAAAATTTAAAAAGCAATTGGTTTATTATTGTAGAATTTCACAAAGAACATTTTTTTTCAAATATGAAATTTAATCAGTAGCACAATAATAGAAGTTTCTAGTTATGACTGCATTCACTCTCTAAAATGGGTAGGAATGTGAGAGATTTCTGTGTATTCATAATTATCATAATGAAACAGCCATTTTGTCTTAACAAACATATAATAATTCATTATAAGAAAATCACACTGGCTTTATTATAGAAAATAACATTTTCATTATCCAAACTCCAAGGATAATAACCTGAATATAAAATAACACTATTTGCATAGAAAAATGAAAAATAGAGAAAAATAGCCATATTTATCACATCATTTAATTTAGAAGTAGAAGGGCTTTCAGATATTTTTTAATATTGTACTTAAAAATTGACTCCTACCAAAGGATTTGTTATGAATGCACAGGAGCATAACCAATGGACACAGACAGTAGGGGAGTGAGGGTATGTGCCAGGGCTTGAGGGTGGCCTGGGAGAGGTCAATAGGAATAAAAGGAGACTTATATAATACTTTAAATAATAAAGATTTATTTTTTAAAAAATGAGTTCTACCTGGTAAATTTATAAATTATCTTTAAGTTTAAAAAGAAAGTAAAATTTGAGGTAACACACTTATAATTTTCCCAGCAGAGTAATTAAGTGTAAATATTTATAACTTCTAATATCTTTATATTCTTCCAAATAAACTATTATAGATTTTTTTCCTTCAAATTCAACCTGAACATAGTTTAAATATTATTTTAAAAACACATAATTGAGTATTGAAATATATGTACCCTGAATTGGTGGGTAATTACAGAAAAGTTCTAAAGTAGACACTTTAGATATCTTTTTAATCTATTTCAAAGTCAGGAATTAAAAGACAGAAGTTTGCTTTTTTAAGTGATTATTTGCTCATAGGATAAAAGAACTTACTTATAAAACTAAATATACCCTCTTATTTTGATTTTTTCTTTCTTGTTATTTTTATAAAGATTATAAAAATTAGATAATCTTCGCTTTCCTTTGTACAGAAAACAAAGAAATAAACAAGTTATTAAAAAACCCACAAAGTGTATAGGATGATTTCTTTTAATTATTTGCCTTTATGCTTTTCTCTAGTAGTAGTCAGCAAATTGTAGTAAAGTTATGTTATATTCAAAATCAAAAATTTTATCAGTAGTAGTTAATATTAAAATATAATTTTCTACAATTTGCTCATCCTTTTAAACTATAAAGATTACATCATAATTTGAAAAATTGGTGACTTTGAGAAAGTGGAAGATAGCACTTAATAAAACTAAACCAAATTGGCTAAAACTGGGGAAGCTGTTCATTTATGAAAGTTGATTAATTTGATACAGCTATGCCTAAAGAAGTTGAAGTGAAAATGGATAGTAAAAGGAGTCAACATAGTTTTTCTACACTAGTAAACTAGTAAAAATAGAAATTTTGAAGATACATCAAGCATTTGACAAATTCAACATCTATTAATGATAAATTTCTCATCAAATAAGAATAAAAAAATCTTTCTCAATTGTACTAAGGGCATCTATAAAAAACCAAAGGGTAAAACTAATATAGTACAGGTGAAACACTGAAAAAAATTCACCACTTCTATTAATCATTGCACTGAAAGTCCTAATTGTTCAATAAGAGAAGAAAAATAGAGGACACACACATTAGAAAGAAATGGGAAAAAATACAGACAATGTCATTGTATTCTCAGATAATATTATGAGTTAGAAAATAGAAGTGAATTAAAACAAAGAAAACTTCTTAGAATTAATAACTAAGTTAAGCAATGTTGCCACATTCGAGATCACATAGGAAAATAAATTATATTGCTATATTTTAGCAATACACCATTGAAGAACAAAATTGCAATAGCAAAACATTTATAACAGCTTCCTAAAAATCAAATACTTAGCAAATAATGATTTTAAAAACTAGTATAGAATCTGTATGCAGAACTTTACAAAAACTAATTACATAAATCAAAAAAGCTCATACTCATATAATGAAGACATATATATATATTTATTATTTGAAGATACAACATGGTAAAGATGTCAATGCTTCTCAAATAATCTATACATGTAACATAATTCTACTCAAATTCTCAGCACAATTTCCTGTAGATATAGTTAAGAGGATTCTAAAATGTATATGGAAAAGCAAAGAAACTAAAATAGCCAAAATACTTTTATAAAAAAAGAATAAAGTTAAAGGAGTTACACTGGCCTATTTTAAGACGTAAAATTAAACAATCCTATCAAGACAATGTAAGATTGTTGATGGAAAAGACTCATAGCTCAATGAAACAGAAGAGATTTCAGAAATAGTTCACACAAATATGGTCAATTGATTTCTAACAAAGTTGCAAAAGGCAATTCAATAGGTAATTGAAAAGAAATGTATTTCAACCTTACACTTCACACTTTATATTAAAAAAAAAAGAATACAAACAAAACCCCCTCAAAATAGATCATAGATCTGAATTTAAAATGTAAAACTAAAACATTACAAGAAAACCTAGCAAAAAATATTTGTGACTTTGAGTTAGGCAGAATTCTCAGATATGATACCAAAATCATGATCTATAGAAGGGAAAAATAACCAAAATAACCCAGCAATTTTGCATTTACCTTACAAAAATGCAAATTATGCTCACATAAAAATTTGCATATGAATATTTACAGAAACTCTCTTTTCGAAAATTGAAATCAGCCCAGATATTTTCTAACAGGTGAATAGATAGAATGTGGTACATACATACAATACAAAAACTATCCTACAGGAGGAAATAGGCAGTGGAATGGAGAGAGAGCAGCTGAGAGTCGCACTGGGAGTGTTTGTTGGCAAGTTAAGAGTCAGCCATCCTCCAGGAGAAGGTGGGGGACTGCTGGACAGGCCTCTCCTGACCAGGCAGCCCCAATGCCAAATTTTTGTTTTTTGTTTTTTTTTGGTGTTACATGTATACATATCTCCACATTGCTCCCCCTCCCTCCCAGGTATACCCCAATCCCCTAGTGTCTATGTTCATTGGTTATGCTTATATGCATAGATACAAGTCCTTTGATTGATCTCTTATCTACCCCACCTCTCCTTAATCTTCCTGCTATAATATCACAGACTGTTTGATGCATTACTGCCTCTGTATCTATCTTTTTGTTCATCAGTTTGCAAACTCGGAGACTGCACCATCTTGCAGAGGGAGGTGGATGTCTGCAGCAGTCTGAAAGCTGCAGCTAAAGCACTCACTGAATAGCCAGAAGACCCAGAACACCACTCTCCAATCGGCACAGATGTGCGGACTCAGAGGAGATCCACACGGCACATGGAAAGGTCAGATTTCGCCTGAGATAAGATGAGGTCTCCTGTCCCGCAGAACAGAGGCACACACACTGTGGGAACTAGGCTGCGGGAAATATGGTTCTGGAGAGGTCTGCGGATGTGGGGCAGGGTGTGATCCCTAAGGGTGGAAGGGGACTCTTGGAGTTGTTGACAGAGGGGAGCTCTAGAAAACAACTAGGAGATCTCTAGAAAACAACTCCTTTTGATCTGAGGCAGAAAGACAGCCTGGGAGTTGTTGCAGTATCACAGCTGCAAAATCCCCACAAACTGGTTTTGAGAATCACAGAGTAGCAGGATCTGAGCACAGCCTAGAGAGGTCCTGTGCTTAGTCTCAGAGGTGAATTCCAAAACACTGCCACCCAGTGGATGGCGCACAAATAGACTCTCACATAACCACAAAAGAATAAAGAGATTAAGACCTCAGTAGGGGAGGCCTACTGGGAAAGAGGAGTGCCAAGAAGAACAATAGGGGATGCAAATGACCATTCATTTTTTATTTCTTTTTTTTTTCTTGTTTTAAATTTTTTTATTTTATTTTACTTTTATTATGCATTTTAATTAAAAAACTTTTTTTCTTTCCTCCTCAATTGATTTTATTTTTTAATTATTACATGTTTGTTTTCAACTAGTATTATTACTACTACTATTTTACCTTTTTAGAAAAAAAAATAAGTGTCATTTTGTTTTCCCTTTATTTTACTTCGGGATTAGAGTTCTACATTCTATTTTCATCTTTCCTTTAGCATAATTTTACTCTATCTCAACTCTACCTTTATGCTAACACTTTCCTCCTAATTTCCCCCATTCTGTTGTATTGTTTCTCTTTCCCTTTTCCAACTTTAGATTCTCCCTATTCTTTCTCTTTACCTAGTTAAAATTTCACCCCATTTATATATCTAATTTCAAATCCCCTACTACAAATCCACACAAACCTCTCCATTGTTTGTTTGTTTGTTTGTTTATTTTTCTCCCTTCTCCCAATTTGATTTGGAACTTCTTTCTTTTTTCCACATTTTCCTTTTCTACTTTCTCTATTTACCCCTAATTTGTCTTTCATTGGTGGTTACCTTTTTTGTGATTATTAACATCTTGAATTCATTTCTGTTCAGTGTCTTGTGTGTTGTACCTGGTCGTGTTGTAGTTTGTGCCTTTGAATCAACGTAGGAGAGAGAACTACATAAACAGACACCTGGAGAAGAAAGACCATGGGCAGAAGAAGAAACCACCCACATATGACAGAAAGGCAGGTATTACCAGAAAAGGAAGTAAACAAAATAGAAGCAGAAATAAGCCTGCCAGAGAAAAAAATTCAGAGAAATGATCATAAGGCAGATGAAAAGAATGTAAGACAAAATCGACAATGTTATTAAGAGCGTAGAAGAAATGAAGAAGACCCAAGAGAAAATGAAGAAGAAGCAAGAAGAAATGCAAGAATAAATGAAAAATGACATCACTGCTATAAAGAACTCAATAGAAAGTATCAAAAGTAGACTAGAAGAAGCAGAGGACCACATCAGTGAGCTAGAAGACTCGGTAGGAAAATACACCCAAGTACACCAGCTTCAAGAAAAAAAAACACTTTAAAATCAAGAGGAGAACCTAAGGGAACTTTGGGATAACACGAAAAAAATAACATCTGCATAATAGGGGTTCCAGAAAGAGTGGAAACTGAGCAAGGATTAGAGAACCTGTTTGAAGAAATAATGACAGAAAATTTCCCCAATATAGGAAAGAAAAAAACCCATACACATCCAAGAAGCTCACAGAGTCCCAAGCAAAATAAACCCCAAAAAACCGACACCAAGGCAGAAAAAGCATTTGACAAAATCCAACACCCTTCTTGATAAAAATTCTCAGCAAAGTGGGAAGAGAAGGATCATACATCAACATCATAAAAGCCATATATGTTAAACCTACACTAACATCATACTTAATGAGCAAAAACTAAAACCATTTCCCCTAATAACAGGAACAAGACAGGGATGCCCACTCTCACCTCTCCTCTTCAACATAGTACTGGAAGTATTAGCCATTGCAATTAGACAAGAAGAAGAAATAAAAGCATCAAATTTGGAAAAGAAGATGTAAAGCTGTCCTTATTTGCAGAAGACATAATACTGTACTAAAAAACCCAAAGGACTCCATACCAAACTAATTGACTTAATAAATAAATTCGGCAATGTAGCAGGATACAAAACTAATGCCAAGAAATCTGTGGCATTTCTATACACTAATAGTGAAATTACAGAAAGAGAGACTAAAAAAGCAATCCCATTTACCATTGCACCAAAAATATTAAGATACGTAGGAATAAACCTAACTAAAGAGGTAAAAGACCTATATGAAGAAAACTACAGGACACTGAAAAAAGAGATAGAGGAAGATGTTAACAGATGGAAGAGCATACCATGCTCATGGATTGGGAGAATCAACATCATTAAAATGTCCATACTACCCAAAGCAATCTATAGATTCAATGCACTGCCCATTAAAATACTAGCGACATATTTCACAGACTTAGAAAGAATTATTCATAGATTCATCTAGAACAAAAAAAGACCAAGAATAGCCATAGCAATCCTGAGAAAGAAGAATAAAGTAGGTGGGATCTCAATACCAGATTTCAAGCTATATTACAAAGCAACTGTTCTAAAAACATCCTGGTACTGGCATAAGAACAGACATATAGACCAATGGAATAGAATAGAGAACCCAGATATCCACCCAAACCACTATGCTCAACTAATATTTGACAAAGGAGACATGAACATACAATGGAGCCAAGATAGCCTCTTCAATTAACGGTGTTGGGAAAATTGGACAGATACATGCAAAAAAATGAAACTGGACCACCAACTTACACCAAATACAAAAATAACCTCATAATGGATATAGGTCTTTAACGTTAGAAGGGAAACCATAAAAATACCAGAGGAATACACAGGCAGCACAATATCAGACTTATGCCGAAAGAACTTCTTCACTGATACTGCTCCAAAGGCAATGGAAGCTAAAGAAAAAATAAACAAATGGGACTACATCAAAATAAAAAGCTTTTGCACAGCAAAAGAAACCATCAACAAAACAACAAGATAGACCACTGTATGGGAGAACATATTGGCAAATGTTATCACTGATAAAGGTTTAATCTCCAACATCTACAGCGAACTTATACAACTTAATAAAAGGAAGATAAACGATCCAATAAAAGAATGGGCAATGGACCTAAATAGAACCTTTTCAAAAGACCACAGAAAGGCCAAGAGACACATGAAAACATGTTCAAAGTCACTAATTATCTGAGAGATGCAAATAAAAACAACAATGCGATGCCATCTTACACCTGTCAGAATAGCAATCATCAACAAATCAACAAAGGACAAGTGTTGGCGAGGATGTGGAGAAAAAGGAACCCTTGTGCACTGTTGGTGGGAATGCAGTCTGGTGCAGCCACTTTGGAGAACAGTATGGAGTTTTCTCAAAAAACTAAAAATGGATCTCCTATTTGACCCAGCAATCCCACTCTTAGGAATTTATCCTAAGAAATTACCAACACCAATCAGCAAGGATTTATGCACCCCTATGTTCATAGCAGCACAATTTACAATAGCTACAATTTGGAAACAGCCTAGGTGCCCATCAGCAGAGGAGTGGATCAGAAATCTGTGGTACATTTACAATTGGAATTCTATGCTGCCATTAAAAAGAAGAAATTCTTACCATTTGCAGCAACCTGGATTGAACCGGAAAGTCTTATGCTTAGTGAAATAAGCCAGTCAGTGTAGGAGAAGCACCACATAATCTCACTCATTTGTGGATAATGAAGGAAATTGTAAACCGATGAACAAAAGAATAGATACAGTGGCAGTAAAGCATCAAACAGACTGTCAAATTATAGCAGGAAGATTAATGAGAGGTGGAGTAGATAATAGATCAATCAAAGGACTTGTATGCATGCATATAAGCATAACCAATGAACATAGACACTGGGGGGTTGGGGTATGCCTGGGAGGTAGGGGGGGTCAATGGGGAGATATGTATACATATAACACAATAAAAATAAAATAAATAAAATAAAATCAACAAGAAAAGCTATCCTATATTATACAAGTGTAATATGCAAATCCACCAGACAATGCACACTGACCACCAAGGGCCAGACATTCAACACAGGAGTTATCAACTGGTGGTCATTACACTACCACAGGTGCAGTGCTGCTCAGCCAGAAAGTGACTCACAGCTGGCGAGCATTGCAGTGATGGCAAGAGTCTCTCCCACCTCTTCTGCAGCCGTAAGGATGTCCAGCTTATGGCTAAGGCCTACTCCAGGACAACCCCCAAAGGCTACTGGACCACAAGAAGGCACAGGCCTGGCACCTAGCCTCTAGTTTGGCAATAAGACATGAACTATTGATAAAACAACTTAGATGAATTTTAAAAGCATTATATTGAGTGAAAAAGAGCCAGTTTCAAAAGATAGCATACTATATGATTCTACTTATCAGACTTTTCAAATAAATTTAAAAAAAAAGTCTATTATGAAAAAGAACAGATTTAGTGGTTGCCAGGGTTTAAAGCTGACTACAGAGATACAGCCTGAGGAAGCTTTTAGGTTAATAGAACTGTTTAATAATCTGTGATGCTGGTTTCATTTTGCCTTATATGAATAAAAATATATAGAACTCCACATTCAATAAAAGATTCATTTCACTGATTACTAATAAAAGTTATTTCCAAAATATATATGTAAGGTAAACATCTGCAGCTCATATATGCTGAGGATCCATTTGCTTCATAGAGAATTATAAAACTACTAGAGGCGCAGTGCATGAATTTGTGCATGGGTGGGATCCAGTGGGCCCATCCCAATCAGGGCTGCCTGATGGTTAGCCAGATGGCCCCACCCCCATTGGGGATGGAGCCAGCCAAGGAAAGGGACCACAGGCAGTTGGCCAACCAGCCCTGCCTCCTGGTCTAACTCCCAGTTGAGGGGACAATTTGCATATTAGCCTTTTATTATATAGGATAAGTTATTTTATTAAATTGTCTCAATAAAGAGTGTTTTTAAAATTTGTCCTTTAAAAGTATACTGAGCCAACTTTTAAAACCTATGTAGAAAACCCATTTTCATTTGGACAGACTACAAATGGATTCAATATATAAAGATCTACTTAGCCACATTAGCAAACACAAGCAACAGCTCTATAAGACAGGCACCTTAAATATGAATTATTTAGCTCAATTTTCATTTCTTTTAAGAATTGTGTGTGTGTGTGTGTGTGTGTGTGTGTGCAGTTCCTGTTTACCCAGCCATAAAGTAAATACTTTAAATAAAGATTTCAGACTGTCTTTATTGCAAAGGAATAGCTATTCCTTTCAGTGAAAGAAACAAACCAGACTAGATCATGAAGCATCTAGAGTCCTCATGAGAAATTGCAAGTTTTAAATTTAGAAATACCTTATATAAAATTGATTCTACATTTGAAAGTAAGTGAATGCATATCTTTATAAAGCCTTTAAAACTTTTTAATATGAAATGATTAGCACCTAAGATATAGAAAAGTATATGTAAAATATTGTCAAAATAATTTCACAACTTTGAAGTAAAATTAGGATAATATTATCTAAAAATGTGTGGGTTTATACTTCATATGAGCTAATATAGGAAAGCTTCTTAGTTATATAATACTAAAGTCCCAGTGCACAAAATTTGTGCACAGGGGCTGTCACTCTGCCTGGCCTGCATCCTCTCCAATCTAGGTCCTCTTGGGGGATGTCCAACTGTCAGTATAGGCCCAACCCTGCTTTCCCGATCTCCTCTATCTCTACCTGCTGGTCTGATTGCCCGCTAACTGCTCCCCTGCTAGCCTGATTGCCCCCAACTGCCCTCTCCTGCTGGCCTGATCACCCTCAACTGACTTTTTCTGCCAGGCTGATCCCTCTCAACTGCCCTTCCAAGCTGAACTGATCACCCCCTAACTGCTTGCTTGCTGACCTTGGCCTGATCGCCCCCAACTGCTTGCTTCCCTGTTGGCCTGATGGCCCCTAACTGCTTCTGCCTCGGCCCCTGCCACCGTGACTTTGTCCAAAAGGAAGTCAGAAGTCTGGAAGATGTCTGGTTGACCTGGTCTAATTAGCATATTACCCTTTAATTAGTGTACATAATTTATGTTATATATTTTTAATGTCTTAAACTTTATATGCAGCATAATAATGATTGTGAAATCATAATAACTGAATGAAAGTTTGATAAATTTTGAAACAGTATTTGGATTTCTAGAAAATTTGAGAAATTTAGGATGAGAAAAATTAAGATGTCATCATTTTAAATATTGTTTCAAATGAATTTCAATGAAAAAATATCAGAATACTACTCTCAAAATATGTCCCTGCAAAAGAAAAAAAAAATAATGTAAACATTAGGAAATTGGGTTCTATGGTCAGTTTTCACCATCATAAATACTATTTAAGTAAATGTTGCTAGGATTCAAACTTTAATCAGCATGATCCCTATGTGATTAATATATACATACCCCCTTGGTGCTATGATCAGCATGATCCCTATGTGATTAATATATACATACCCCCTTGGTATTATGTTATGTTTCCCGTTATAGAGTCATGGAACAGTCAGGGAATTTTGTTTTGGGAAATCAATTTTGGTGTTACCAGAATCATGGTTGCAAAAAGTAGGAGGCTGTAGTTTATAAATAGCCATTTTCTTAACATCCTTTTGCCTTTCTGTGTCAGTTTATTTACCTAAGAGGACACCTTGAGAATAAAAGCCTCCTTACATTTTGAACCCTAAGTACCTCCCATGTGTCGTCCTATCTCAGGCCTGAGGGAGAGTAATAGAAAATATAAAAAAGAACCAAATGGAACTTCTAAAGATGAAAACTACAATACAGTGGTACCTCAAGATATGAGTGCCTTAACATATGAGATTTTTGAGATATGAGCCGTGGAGTGAGCGATTTTTGCTTTAAAATACGAGCAACATTTGAGATACAAGTAATCGCGCAGATCGGCCGGCTGCACACGACCCACCAGTTTACCGCGACTGGAGCATCTCATAGTTTCCCATGCCTCAAGGTTACGGAACGAATTAAACTCATATCTCAAGGTACCACTGTATTTCAAATGTTAAAGAATGATGAATAGGCTTGACAGCAGATTCGAACCCAAGGAAGAAAAGATGCAGCATTTGGCAGCAAGTTTTAGAAACAATTGCCTCAATATTTTATATAACAGTAAAGCTAGGTTTATGTGTTTATCTATATAAGCTTTCAATACTAGAGGCCCGGTGAATGAAATTTGTGCAAGAGTAGGCCTTACTTCCACCGGCTGCTGCACTGGCTTCCCTCTGGCTGCCAGCAGGTACCTGAGATCCAAGCTCTCCTTGTAGCCCAGGCTTAGTCCAGAAGGTTGTCTGGAAGGATGTCTGGTCTAAGTCTAATTAGTATATTATTCTTTTATTATTATAAATTGTCTCAACATTGTCTTTATGAATTTGCAATACATTAGAGAGTAAAGACAGGTTTGTCAAACACAAAAATACCTCCCAAAGGTTGTAATACAAACATGAATAAAATTTTAAATGTAGCAATACTGATCTAGAATAGAATAAGAAATATTAAGGAAAAATGAAGGTATGTATTTGAATCTGAAGTTATCATTAAGAGAGCAACTTACTTCTCAGAATTAATTTGGGGTTGGATGTGCTGTTATGGTTTTAAAATCATATTATATTAGCTTCGAGTATAATTAGGTGATCAGTGTTTTCCTAATCTAGGTGCAGAGGGGAATGGAATTTTGAAAATTCCTTTGAATTAGGGATACCAGGTTGAATGCATATATTGGAGCCATTGGGTTGAAAAGGAAACAAAATAAATTAAACTTTCCCTTAATTCAAATGCACTGCTTTTCACATTGATAACAAGAATTCTTTTTGTAGCAGACTAAACACAAGGGAGGATTAAGAGGTGAATAATTCACTGTAAGCCTTTTCATACTGACGCTGCTTCTCATAGCTTTTCCTGCAACAGAATATATGGTGTGGTTCTTTCTGCCTAGGTTGCTGAAGTAGGCAACAGTATTTTAAGCCACCACTTAAAAAGTTATCTGACAGCGGTATTCTTTGGAGTTTTTAAAGTATGTGAGGTATGGCAATAAGTGTATTTACCAGTGATTTTCAAAAAAATACATTTTATACCAATTTAGTGTGGTTGACATTTGTTGTTGTTACTAAAGGCACAATAAAAGCATGAGAAATCTGTACCACATTTAGCAAAGATTAGCATTATTTTAAATTTAAAATGGGAGGAAAATAAATCTACATCTTTAAGCAAGAATTTTAAATCTACTGCTCAGTTATGAGGATTTAGTTGATTTTTTCTTGTTTTCCATTTTATTTTTATTGAATTTATTAAGGTGAAATTAATAAAATAATATAGATTTCAAGTGTACAACTCAATAAAACATCATTTGCATATTATATTGTGCACTCAGCACTCAAAGTCAAGTGTTCTTCCATCACCATTTATAGCTCCTTGTCCTCTTCTACCTCTGCTCACACCTCTTTCTCTCTGGCAACCACCATACTACTGGCAGTCTCTGCCATTTATTTATTCATTTGTTGGTTCGTTGGTTTGTTTATTTTGCTTAATCCCTTCATCTTCTTCACCCAGCCCTTTTACTCTCTTCTCTCTGACAACTGTCAGTTTGTTCTCTGTATCCACAAGTTTGTTTCTATTTTATTGATTTTTATTGTTTGTTAGTTTATTTTATTCATTACATTCCAAGTATAAGTGAAATCATATGGTATGTGCTTTTCTTTGCATAATATACAGTATTTCACTTAGCATAATACTCTCCAGGTCCATTCAAAATGTTGCAGAAGATTTGCTTCTTTTTTATTACCAAATAGTATTCAATTGCATAAATATACCACAGCATTTTTATCCACTCATCTGCTGGAGAGCACTTGAACTGCTTTCAAATATTGGTTATTGTTAATAATACTGTGATGAAAGTAAGGGTAGATATATTATTTTGAATTACTTTTTGGGGTTTATTTAGATATATTCCCAGAAGTGGAATTTCTGTGTCATAAGGCAGTTCCATTTTTAATTTTTTAAGTACCTCCAGTTTTCTTCAGCGGCTATACAAATCTACATTCCCACCAACAGTGCACAAGGGTTCCCTTTTATCCACATCCTCACCAACACTTGTTGTTTGTTAATTCATTAATGATAGTCATTCTGACAGGCCTGCGGTGGTATCTCATTGTGGTTTTAATTTGCATTTCCCTCTGATTAGTGATGTTGAGCATCTTTTCATATGTCTATTGTCCATCTGTAAGATCGGCTGAATATTAATACTCTTACAAATGTTAACCTTCTTATAAATGACACTATGACTTAATAATTTCTGTGCCAGAATTTAGTTGTGCCATTGATAAATCTTATAGAAAATCATATTTGACAAGAAGAAAATGAGATATAATGTTTTGTTATCTATAAAAGCACAAAAATAGAGAATGCTGCACATTTTCTATATTTCTGCTGAAGCTCAGAGTGCAAAAGCTACTGAGTTGCCACTAAAACTACATTGGCAATGTCAGTGTATGATGTCATAAATATCCAAATTTACTTCCTGGGTGCTAATTTCCACCTCCCTGATAAATCCATTCTCTTCAGTGAGGTCAGCCTTTTATTTCAACCCTGTCCAATAACTAGCATCCTCTTTTCCTTCCAGAATAAAAGAGTATTTGTGTGTGGCTGAGGGGAGCTTAGCTCTCTTTTCTCTGCTGATATTATTCTCTCTCATAGCCAAACATTTTGTCTTAGGGAAGTCTCCTTTTATTATGTTATTTTCCATCTCTATTAAGAAAACCAAAGAACTTTCACAGTGAACGAATATCTAAAACTAGATTATCTGCAATTGGACCTCCAAGACTAAAAACTCAAAGTTTTATGTAGCCAATGTAAAATTGTTACAGGTCTAAACGTCTTCTGGGATTCTAGGAATGAAAAGAGAGAGAGAAAATGTAGGAAAACAAATTGTTGGCCAATTATTTTTCTGATTATCACTACAAATGCCGAATCTTCTGTGATACATTATTTAAATATTTTATTAATTTTAAAGAACTTGTTAGGAAAGAAAATTTTACAAATTAAATATTTAAATTTAACTAATATAGACATGCTTTGAACCTATACTGCACTGAATCTAAATGTATGTAAATAATATCATTGCATACATATTGTGCTGGGCAATTTAAAGAATGCAGTCCTATATTAGGATCTATAAAACAGTATTATTGATATTTAGTATTCATTCTTCTCATTGCACTAGGAGACAGAATAGTGTTACTGGCCAAATTTTTATAAAACAGACAAATTACAGATAACAGATTTCCAAAGAGTTGCCCACCATATACCTGATTCATTGGAGAATAATAACACTTGCCATAGAGTGCCAGTCAATTGCTTTACCCGCTCTCTAAAAAAGAGAGAAAAATAATGCTCTATCCCCATATTTCATATCTCCATATAAATAAGTTAATAAGAAATTAATGTAGCTTATCTGGAAATGCTTTTAAAAATTATTATCACATTCTTAGAAAAATACAACCTTCCAAAACTCAGTCAGGAAAAAAATAAAAAATCAAATTAAATTTAAAAATAAAAATCATTATCACATACTAAGCAAAAACAGTACTACTATCACACTAATAACAAGATGGTTCTTTGTAACAGTCTGCGGTTTCCTTTCTATACTTTAATATTGTTATTTTAATAGGCTGAATATTTTATATGTATATAAAACTACAATAATTAGATATTTCTTTTGGTCAATAACATAAAAAAGGTAATAATGGCATTTATTATTAAATATTCTAATGCATGTAATATCACTAAACTATCATTCTACTCAAACAAATTATGAAAATAGCAACTTCTCAAAATATACTTACTTCTTGAAGTTTAAAAGAAATTTAAGGTATTGCATTTAGTAATTCTATCTAATAAAAGAGTAACATGCAAATTGATTATATATCCTCCACGCACATAAGCCATTCCCACCATCCAATCAGGAGAGTATGCAAATTAACCCAATCAAGATGGCTGCGTTGCCCCTCTGCAATGGAGGAAGCCAAGCTTTCCTCATACCCTGGCCAGCCTAGGTCTCCACTCAAGGCTATGAAGTTTCAATTATAAAAGATAAATAAATGCCAGATACCAGTGCCTCTGCTTGGGTTGCTGGGGGGCGTGGCCAGCCTGAAAACCACCACAGGACCATAGCCCAGGCTGTCCTATGCCCCAAAGGAACCCCACCCTGATCTGGGACACCCTTCAGGGCAAACCAGCTGGCCCCAACCAGTGCACCAGGCTTCTATTCTATCTAATCCTATCTAATAAAAGAATAATATGCAAGTTGACTGTCACTCCAATACACAAGATGGCTGCCCCCATGTGGTCAAAGATGACTGCCCCCATGTGGACATAAGGTGGCCACCACAAGATGGTCAGCAGGGGAGCACAGTTGAGAGAGACCAGGTCTGCAAAGGAGGGCAGTTGTGGGCAACCAGGCTAGCAGGGGAGGGCAGTTGGGAGGGACCAGGCCTGCAAGAGAGGGCAGTTGTGGGTGATCAGGCCCTGAGAGGAGGGAAGTTGCGGGTGACTGGGCCTACAGAAAAGGGCAGTTGGGAGGGACGCAGGCCTGCATGGGAGAGCAGTTGTGGGGAAGCAGGACTGCAGGAGAGGGCAATTAGGGGCAAACAGGTTGGCAGGGGAGCCATTAGGCATCAATCAGGCTGCCAGGGGTATGGTTAAGGGATTATCGGGCTGGTAGGCAGAAGTGTTTAGGGGAAATCAGAAAGGCAGGCAGGCAAGTAGTTGGAAGCCAGCAGTTCTGGATTGTGAGAGTGATGTCCAATTGCCTCTTTAGGCCCCATGCTACCTGGATTGGGCCTAAATGGGCAGTCGGACACCGCTTGAAGGGTCCCAGATTGGAGAGAGTGCAGGTTGGGCTAAGACCCTCCCATGCATGAATTTCATGCACGAGGCCTCTAGTCATTATATAATATTCCCAAATAACTAATTTAAAAGGTGAACCAATCTGTATATCTATTATCCACTTTATCAATTTAATTTTTTACAATACACTAAAACTAAAACTTTTACAATAATTAGTAAATACTTTAGGGGGATTTACAAGTCTCCAATCTTTTGCATCGGTTTCAAAGATAATCTACTATCCTTTTCCAAAAAATCAAGCAAAACAAAACAAAAATAATGTAAAAATTTTAAATTCCAAATAATTTACCCATTAGATTTGAAT
Source organism: Lasiurus borealis (assembly GCA_004026805.1). Taxonomy (NCBI): domain Eukaryota; kingdom Metazoa; phylum Chordata; class Mammalia; order Chiroptera; family Vespertilionidae; genus Lasiurus; species Lasiurus borealis. The sequence goes on along the minus strand of PVJN01014777.1, from coordinate 22,906 downwards.
CTCTGGTGTGTAAATGAACTAGAAATTAAGAATACAATTATAAAAATGTAGAAGGTAATATACAAAGAATTTGGAAGACTTGTTCTCTAAAATGACTAGTACAAAGGAAAGGGTATCCCTTAATTTGAAGAAAAAATTAATTATTAATCAAATCTATGAGTATTAGACTACCAGAATATTTATCATTTCCCCCTAAAATATAAGAATAAGTATTACATTTTAAATGTATGATTCAATGAAAATAGTCTATTCATACCTGAAATTAAAATAAAGTTGAGTGTCTTTACTAACGTTAACATATTTTTAAGTAAACATTAGCACCAAATGAAATGAAATATCTTTGACTCTTTATCACACTCTCTATACCTAACTAAGTCAAGCATCTCCAGCTCTTTTTTTGCTTAAAAAGTTTAATTAAAAGAATTTTTCTCTTCTTATAAGAAAAGCAGTCTTACCTAGACAATCCCTTCATGAGATAATAAGCCTGTATTCTTCAATCTCTAGTTTTGATATAGCAATCGCTTTGATTTTATTGGAAACTGTTTATAATTTAAATGATGCAGTTTTTTACAATAACATAAATAGAAAAAATTAGAGATACTGTTAAGATTTGGTAATACATTACAAAAGTTGTTGGAGAACTCTAGCTGGCGACCCACTATCTGTTTTTGAAAATAAAGTTTTATTGGAACTCAGCCATGTGCTTTTATGTACACATTGTCTATGGCTGCTTTCATGCTTCAATGGCAGAGTTGAATAGCTGAGAAAGAGACCATATGGGCCATAAACAATAATATATTTACTATCTGTCCCTTACTAGAAAAAGTACAGGCTCTTGGATTAGGAAGAATAAGACGCAGTTCTTAACTTTATAATTAAAATTTTTTCACTACTCACTCCTGTAGATAAAATACTAATGAAGCATTTTAATATATACACCATGCTTAATTAGGTTATCATTTAGAAAAAAACGCAAATCATTTTCAGCCTCTGTAGAAAACAGACTTCCTTCATAGTATATGCATTTGAAGTGTGCCTGATTTAAAAAACCATTCATATATTTTTAAATGAATTTCTGTTTCAAGTGATTTTTAGTATGTTTATATTCAATTCCAAACTACTTAAAATCATGGAAATAGTACTCTCATGGGGACACCTGAAAACAAAATGCACTTTGATATATGAAGCTTCCTGAAGTACATTACAAATTTCTTCAAAGTGTGCTTAGAACCAAAATAATTCATATGTGGTTTTTTTCCCCCTAAGGGAAAATTATATTCATTTCATGGTCTTTTGTCTTCTGATCTTCCTTATATTTTTTATAAGGTAACCTTGTTACTACATTTTAACTTTTCCAAATATATTATTTCTTTCAACCTTAGCAGCTGGGACTATCATACTTATTTCTAAATCATGAATGGAAAAACTGTGGAACTCATGAAAATCCAGCTGGAGGTCCAGATATGAGTAAGTAATAGAAAAAAGTTCCTCTTGACTCAATATTCTGCACTCTTTCAAATAAAAAATCTGCAGGTATTATGTGTGATTCATCTCACTTTTGTGTGAACAGTTATTTTCTTTTAGTCTATTCAATTTATCATTGTTTGGTTTATTTTCCAGATTTATTATTTTCATTCTAATTATTAATCAGTGCTTCCTATGGAATTCTAATACCAGTATACACTGTCTTGTATGGCTTTTTTTCCTATAACTCTTCAGTTCTTAATTAGTTTAAACACAAACAAAAACAATGAGTTCCACTGGACAATTTTGGTTAGAATAAAGGAACCCATCTAATTCTATGATCAAATCTGAGAATCTTGAACTGCTCGGAATTCTCCAAAATTTGGATTTATTTCACTTTACAGGACCAAGCCATATATCCTCTTAAAGCTATTTCTGGTTTCTCAATTGCAAGACCCTATGGCAATGTGTTGTACATAGGTCCCAGAAGAGTTTTTCATGCTTACTATGTGGAGGCCTTAAAGAATTCTCTTCCAAATGGACCTACAGTCTAGAAATGATATTGCGATATATACTTCATACCAACAATTATGCATGCTATAAGATGTTCTCATACTCCATGGATACCATAATAGGAATGCATACCAAACCTGATATCCCAACTGGTGTAGGAGCAAAATACCTAAACTTTGGATCAGATGACATTAATTTTATATTCCTAGCTAGCTATAAATACCTGATTAACATTTCTTTGCTATCATTTTCTCACATGAAAATAAGTGTAAATGCAATAAGATACTGTCATATGTTTCTAACTTTCTGATACTCATTGCCTTAAAACTGTTCTTTGTAGAATCAAGGTCTCCTTGCCTTAAAACCATTGTTCTTATGGAAGACTTCATAACATCTTTCTACTTGAGAGTTGACTTTGGTAATTTAAGAAGTTTAAGATATCTGGAAACCAATGTTTGTGAGATAGTCTATCAAAAATTGATCCCTTATAAACATGTCTATTTACCATACAATCCTAGTCACCAATATTGGTTTAGAGAGGTCAAAATAAAATCTGCAATAAACTAAAACAGAATTCGAGTATAATTACTATTTTATAACCATAAGTACTGTGGAATAGAATTGTATTCATATTTATATAATTACTAACACTTATGCCAACTGAAACAATTGTTTTCACAGAGACTATGTCTGCATATCTGTATCTAATACTTAACAGCACCAGAATATTTTATGCAAATTGTTGCTAAAAACAATAATGATATGTGTAATATTTATTAAGCATAGAATATTCTTCATATTCTTTATGTGCATTGTCATATTTCATCTTTAATTCTTATGACAGTCCTATGAGCAGCAAATATTATTACACCTGATTTAAAAAAAGAAAACAGAAAAATATGAGTTAGCAACTTGCTCTGAACTGAATAACTAGTTTATTTTAAAAACCAAAAACTGTGAGAATAAAATGGCACTGTAAAGAATTTGTCAATCAGAGATAACTGACTAAAAAATTATAACATTTATTAATTTGCTCAGAAATCCTCCATTGCTAAGAGAAGAAAAAAGATAACATGAAACTACATCACTGACATGAGAAAATATTTATATTTATATAATGATAAGCAAAAAACAGCTTAATACATTATGTTAGCATATATCATTTGTTGTAAAAACGATCTAGTGTGTGTGATAGAAAGATATATGGATTCACAATGCTTTATTCAAAACTCTCACATCCAGATATGTTTTGTATAATCTTTCATATTTGAAAATAACATTTTGTTGTACATTCATGCGTTACCTATCTCAGTGGGGACTGCTTGGAACAATACCACATATTAAACATGTTAATATTTCTTCAGTAAAAAATAATGTTAATATTATTTACTAAGTGGACTAAGTCAAAATTTAAAATTACCTTGAATCAGTTTAGGCCTGAATTATTTGGATTTTTTAACTAGAGAAAGGTGGCAGATCTGAAAACAAAAGGCTTTTAATAGCAATCTCTGACATAAACAAAAGGTTTACATAGCTACTCTTCTGTTAAGTGCCCAGCCTGTTTTGTCTCCTGACAGAAAGAATAGTGTTAGTCACTGGTGACTGACTGGGCACTTAATGTGTTAAATTACCAGCAATTACAATCTTTTAAATGAAACTTTTTTCTATTTTCAGTTTACAAGCACATATTAAGTTCATACTACATACCAGGTGCTGTTTTAGGTATGCGTTTTTAGTAGAATTTTTACCTTAAGTACAAATTTCTCTTTAAATTAGGGGAGATATAGTCATTTAATTTTTTAAAAATAAAAAGGGTGGTGTTGGGGGGCAGGGCAGGAAGAGATTAACCAAATAACATAAATGTATATATGCATACCCCACAGACACAAAGAATAGTATGGTGAAGGTATGGGGTTGGGTGGGGTCTGTGTTAAGGGGGATAAGGGATTGGAAACATCTGTAATACTGTCAATAATAAAAGAAAAGAAAAAAAATAAAAGATACTTAGAGACACATATAATGAAAAAAAAAACAACTGGAAATTCTTTTAATGCAGAAATTTGGATTTTGTATATTGGAGTTTTATTTTTATTTTTTTTCCCAAGAGTGAAGTATCTTCTAGGGAAACTATCGACTTGCCAAAAATCAAACAGAAAAGGAGTACCTAGCCCTGCAGTATAATGTAGCCCATTCATCCCTGGAGGCTGACTACAAATTCCCCAGTTCAATGATAGAGTGGTTGAAATCCAAATGACACTAGACTAACAGTGTTTGAATCTCAACTATATAGGTCTAGAGGTACAAACTCAGGAGAATAACTTCCTCTTTGGAGTGTCTGTCATAGAACACACACACACACACCAAAAAAAATCAAGGATTTCAAATTTTCATATTGTTCTTGAAGAACTCTTCTTTATAGATCATCTATCTATATTGTTATTAAAATATTATGTCTCCTTAATGTAGAACTAGATACCTTTTTGTATTAATATTAAATGCAAAGTAGAAAATTACCTTCCAAAAGAAATGAAAAGCAGAAGAATCATTCTCTTAGCTGATAGCCTGCTTTCTCCTTCCCTCTTCTCAAAACAGGGAATAGGGCTGTCATACATAGTTGAAAAAATAGGTTTTTTCTCTTTATGAAGGAGCATGAGTTTATTCAAGCTAAGTCAGGTAGTTTCTAAAAGCTAAACACTTAACATAAAAATGACAAAGTATTAAACTCTTCTGTAAGTCTAATTTGATTTAGGGGTCCTGATACCTTTTTCCTTGAGAGGACAGAACATCACAAATATGAAATGGTGCACCTGGTAGCCCAGAATATAAATAGATCATGCTGAAAGCATAACAATAAGCTTCCCATCTTTTATTGCAGAACCAATAAATAAACAAAATGAAAATCATGACACATTATTACATTATGCTGTGTTGTCTCTATTCATTAAAAAAAGACGTGGGTAAATTTAAAATAATTTTACATGTCAAATGACAGTAAGCCTTGCAATTGAGATGATACTGAAAGGAATATCTGTAAAGGGCAGATACATGGTCTTATGTGGTTTATATCAAGATTATGTTAGAAATAATTTCTTCATAGCAAAAAGGCAGTAGTGTAACATCCAAACATACACATCATTCATCTGTCCTTTGTATTTTTATATTATTAATTCAATAAAAACAAATTTAAAAGCTTCAAAAAATTCCCTGTCATTTAGATCTAGAAGGATTCTATTTTTTTTTGCAGTTTCCCTGTTGATTTTATATACTAGATTAGATTAACAGCACTAGCTTATAAATAAGGAAGCTCTGAATCCTATTAACAAAAATATGCTGTCAAAATAATCAGCTTCATACTTAACAAGTTTCCAAGTATTTGGAAAAGCTGTGAAATAGGATTGTAAGGTTAAACTGTGTTCATCTGGCTCAGCCCTACATAAATATTTCAGAAATTTGATCTCATAGATGAAGAAACACCTGTCTAATCATGACTCATTTTCAAGTTACATGAACTTCAGTGAGCAAAGCAATACAAAAATACTAACAAGAAATTATGTCAATTTACATAATCTACTTCTTGTGTTAGGTGTATAATTTTATTATACATCATCTTTCTGAATGAAGACATAAAAAACATTTTAGGAAGGTTCTATGTTATCATATTAAAGGGAGCCAAAATATTTGAAACTTGGGATAACCACCTGAAATATCAAATATTGCTTTATTTACATCATGGTTTGTAATTTTAGTGTAATTGGTGTTGTAAGTATAAATGTAGTGTAATATAGACTCAGATAATAATTAATGTGAAGCAGGAGTTGTGCATAAAGTCACAGTAAAAAGTTCAGCAGGCCTTTTAGTTAATTGAAATCTTAATGAAGTTGAACATTAGTTACTTTAACCAGATCTAGGATTAAATAACTATGTTGACTCTTTGTCAAATATACACCAGCCCATTAAGCCTGATTTTATTTTTTTTTAAATTCCACTCAAAAAGTAATTGCGTTGAAAGTATACTGAACATGACTCTTATCGGATTAACTTCAAACATACAACTTGAAAACATAGAGTTTGAAACTGTGGTCCAAACTGGCAGCTAAAGGTCAATGAATCAAATTTCCAATTATATTTTCTGGGAGCAGATGGGTACAATGAAATCTAATGATTGAATTTTAAATGCTTTCATTTCTCTTTTTATGTTTCCCAGCATGTTGATTCTACCTTAATGCTCTAACAAGATAATAGGTTTATTACAATTAACCAACTGAAATGGTATTTCCATTTTCCAATTATTTATATCATGTTACCTGGGGATATTGAATAAGAGTCCCTGTCCTCCTTCCCCCAGTGTATTTCCATCACTATAGCACATTTTCAGAAACAACAACAACAACAACAACAACAACAAACAAACAAAAAACCCAAAGTGTAATATCATTAAATAACAGATGTGTCCTTGGAGAATTAATTTCTCCAGGAAAAAAAAAAAAATGAGAAAAAATAAAGCTCAAGTTCACAGAAAATCAATGGGAAATTTAAAATTAAAATAATTTTTGAAAAATTGTTGGCTAAATTTATATTTTTTTCCTTATGCTATAAAATGATGTTAATTAATTTATTTGATCTGCATAGGTATACACATATAAAGAAAGTTTATCTATAGATAAAAACATAAAATTAAACTGTCTAAGGAGTGGCAGATGGGGGACTTACTCTCAACTATATCTCAATAGTGCAAACTCTTGCCTAAAGAATAAGAAGAGAGTATCATCTGCAGAGGTTCATTTTAATGCTTTTATATTTAAAAAAAATAAACGTTTTACCTATTAAAATATATACTGAAGTTTGGATTAAAAGGAATCTAAGAAGTATTTATTTTAACAAATAAAAATGTTTATTGTCTATTAATGCATTTAAATAATGCTAAACATAATATTATTCAAACCAAACCATCTCAAATCTAAATCTAATCCTAAATAGCTCCACATGTGTCATATCAGTATATGATTATCAGATTCCAATGTACATCTAGTTAAATATTAATCTGGTGGTAAACATCACCATGGTCTCATCAACCTTGATATCTAAATTTTAAAATATATTTACATTAGATAGGAATATACAAGGTTCTTAAGATATCTCTGTAAAAATATATTTTCTGAATGGACATCACAGAAGAGACTAGATTATAAGGATAAAAAGAAGAAAGAATTAGAACAAGACAGATTATAAGACAAATCATGCTTTGTTTTTGCTTCACTCAAATTATGTGTTTTGTGATATTTTTAAATATTTAAACAATGTTTTGAAGTTCTTAAAAATGATACATGTTTTAGATTATATAGTTTTGTGGGAAGACTAACATAAATGCATAAAAATTGATATATTTGCAAAACTTTAACATTTCTAGCAACATTGTTTGAAAATCAAATTTCCTGTACATTTCTAAGCTGAATTTAAAACAGTAATTTTCAACTGGTGTGACACAAGCATTTTTAAAACATGCAATACCTGACTATTTAGTCAGGAGCACAGATCCCTTTCCCCTTAGATTGTCAAATTAAATGACAAAAGCCAACACAATAGCTGTTGGGTGTGAATGCCCTATCTTGAACCATAAATATACTAGTCTAGGACAGATAATAGAATTGCATGTTAGTGGTCATGTGGAATAATAGGTTAATTATTGGTACCAAAAATCCTTATATACAAGTTACAGACACCTGAATCTTTTAAAAGTCACTTTGGAGCAAAAAGAGTAGGTAATTACTAATATTATTTTTTTAAAACAATCAAAATTATATCTATTTTTGTCAGATCAGCAAGACATATTTTTTTGGTGTGCTGCAAAATTTTAGTAATTATTTTACATGTGCCATGAAATGAAAAGGGTTTAAATCGCTGTTCTAAAAGAAAGCATGTATGATCGTTC